>VOSG01000117.1:0-86838 GCA_009761265.1 Halicephalobus sp. NKZ332
TGAAGGTCAGAAAATATATTAGAAGCTTGTCTGAAGTTGATTTTATCCATTTTTATCAAAATAAACTACTTTATTTCTGAGACTGTGTTGACCTCTCGATAACCAACTTATTATTTTTTTTCATATATCAAAGTTCATAATTCTCCTGAGATATTATTTACTGTTGAAATCAACATTAGAAAGTATATCAAAAGTTTCATTGTTGCAATTGGCTTTTGGAAGGCTGATGAAATATAATCATCCAATCGCTGAAGGAATATGGGGATGAAAAACCAAATCTCTCATTTGCAATAAAACTTAAAGCAGCGTGTAATTATAGATGGAAATCTACTTTTTCTATAATAATATTTGAGTTGTGATGCAATTTCTTTAGCTTTTGGATATTTTATGACCTTTTCAAATCGTATTGCTGCATATTTACCAGAGGAATTTGTTATGAGACAATCATAAAATCTTGAACTTTTTCAACATCCATATTCAAGTATTTAGAGATAGTTTTAATAACTAACGACAGTAAGAATTATGTGATTTTACATATCTCACCATATAGATTGTCGTGAATTAGATTGCACTCAAAATCGAATTTGAAAAATTCATTCACATCTTTTAATTATTTACTCTCTCTCCATGATAACCAGAACTTATCCTTAGATGGATGTCACGTTTGTAGAGTAATTACCGAAACAAACTGAAGGATTTATAAAGAAACAATAATTCTAGAATTGAAAGACTAATCAGAAGGAGGAGGAGCGACGACGCTCGCGAGCAATGTCCCTCGCGTGCCAGTTGTATTCACAAAGGAACCGAAAACGGTTGATTAATTTTCGGCAGTACCTCAAATTCGTGCGAATTTTCTTGTTCAAAATTTATCAGTTATTACAATACTGCAATTTAATATTGCCTTTGCCAGTTATTTAACCTATTTTATGGCTCTTTTTAAAACAGTGGATTTTCCGATTGAATAATGCCAGAATGAGTTGGAGAAATTCAATCGTGATATTCTTATTTTATTTCGCGTTATTTACTAATTATTCAACTGCGGGAAAATCAATATGCCCGAAGCAGTGTGCTTGTGCTCTTCTTACAGTAGTCTGTACCGGTCAATCCTTGGATTCCATTCCGAAGAATATTCCTGCCGGGACAATTAGACTGTAAGTGTTCGCTCCATTTTCAACGTTCTGGTATCGTCTCGTTTTAGTGATCTCCAGCAGAATAAAATCTCCCAAGTTCAGAGGAGTGATTTTGCTAATTTGACATCCCTCAAGTACTTGTGAGTTTTTCGCCTCACCACGATTTCTTTGAGGAATTTTTCCATTACAGAGATCTGAGCAATAATGGTCTAGAGAAAATTGAAGAGGATGCATTTGCCGATTTGATTAATCTCGAGCGAATTCGCTTGAATAAAAACAAACTCCGGAACTTGCCGGAGCGTCTTTTTCATCGGATGGAACGTCTCCACCGTTTGTGAGTTTTTCAACTTTTTAAATTATTATTCAAATGTCCGGTGCCCGTTGTTTAATCCAGCTTATCTGAATTCCACAATTCAGAGTCGCAAGACAAGTGTATGTCGGCGTCCACTTAGTATCCTCGAGAATGGCCGACGTCCTTTTCTATTGTTGTCTAGTCTTTCATGTTTTGTCCTCACAAAGTGTTTCGTATTTCCATTATAGACCTTGGGCAAGCCGGCTGATCGGAAATCGTATTTCTGATTACCATTTTTTTCGAAAAAATTGCGGCCAACCTCTACTGGCTCCGTACAAATTTGAAAACTATTATAAACAAAGCTGGCTTTTTTCAACAATCAACAACCCATGGACAAATGTTCGGAACAAAAAATAAACTGTGTTCCAAATTAGGGAGACCACCATACTGAATTATGGTGAAAGTTCATCCACGGTTGTGCGCAATCGTCGTAAACGACGAGGAGAACCAATTTGCGAACATTTTATTGCCTTTCCCATGCATTTCAGAAAGGATAAGTTGAGATTTTCTTATTATCACGGAAAGAGACCGTTTTTTGTCGGCGTCTTGATCAAGAAAGAACTCGGCGCCACTTGCGACAATGACATAGTTCCACATGCTCGACCAAGCGTCACCGAGTTTGTTTTCACAAGAGTAAAAACTGAAATTCTGGATGAATTCCTTGATTTTATTGGATGCCTGGGTTACGATCACGCTTTCATTTCATCTAATGAGAGGGGATGACTTTTGGACAAGATGATTGAGTCGGCGATCTTGGGATCAAAGCCGAACACCTGTAATGCGAAGAGTCTTGCTGTGTCAGTCTCCCAGAGCAATTGTGGCAAAAGTGGATAAATGGGGAAATAGATTAGACATCAATTTGATGCATTCGCTAGGAACACAGTTGTTCCAATATATCTTCTTAGGAAAACATAGTGACAACAAGTTCTCGCGGATGGGTGAAAGGGTTCAGCTTTTGAACTACCGCAAGTTATTGAAGACCATCGGGCATTTTGTGATTGACCACTGTCAATCAAATTCTGAACCGATTCAACAATTTGTCAGTAATAATGCATAATTGTGGGGAATGGAGGAGGATTTGGTGGATCCCCGACACGCATCATTAGCAGCTTAGGGACACACGGGGATACTGGAGACTAAAGGGCGGCATCTGATCGTTAATGCGTTAATTGTCTTGGATCCTCTGCTCGCCGAAAATGGGTAATGGAAATTTTTCTAGGGATCTGAGCGAGAATCAACTTGAAATCCTTACTAATGCACACATCGTTGGGCCTTCGTCCATGAGAAATCTTCAACTGGACAAGAACAAACTCACATGGTCAGTTTCTCAAGAATTAACAAGGCAATTGAATAAGCAATTTTAGTATTGAATTGGATGTGATCAAGGAATGGGGTTCATTGGAGATCTTTACGTTGAACAGTAATCGGTTGACGACTCTGGAGGAACTGAGTTCGTTACCGAATTTGAGAACTTTGTAAGTAACTATTGTCTCAGTACAGAATCATTAAGTAACTTTAGTCGGATATTCGATAATCCGTGGCTCTGTGATTGTCGACTGAGGTGGATATCCCAGATCTTCAACTCGAGTTTCGTCATCAATGCTAAATGCCATCGACCAATGATGCTTCAAGGAAGGAATCTGATTCAAATCGATCAAGACGAGATGAAGTGCAGTGGTATTGAAAAGAGGAGCACCGGTGGATGTGCAGATAAGAAAAGATGTCCAGCCGAATGTGCTTGTACAGCCACTATTGTGGACTGCCATGATCGGAGCTTAACTGAAGTTCCAGCCAACCTGCCCAATGGCATCGAGGAAATTCGGTTGAATGGCAACAGAATCACTTCTATCCCAAGCAGGGCATTCCACAACTTGCAGAAGTTGAAGACACTGTAAGTTTTCCAAGCTCTATTTCAATAATTACAGAAGAATTTAGCGACCTTTCTCGAAATCAAATCAATGAAATCGCATCAGATGCCTTTGAAGGTTTAACTATGTTACAACATCTACATCTATTTCACAACAATATCTCTCATCTTGAAGCCAATACTTTCTATGGATTAACTGAACTCGAGATGCTGATGCTCAATGCTAATAATCTTGGCTGTCTCCCGAAGAATCTCTTTAGAGATTTGCAGAAACTCCACATGCTTTCTATTTACAAGAATAAGATTCAAAGTATTGAGAATGGAACTTTCCAACCTCTTCATTCTATCAAAGCTGTTCACCTTTCCGAAAATCCCTATATTTGTGACTGCAATCTTGCTTGGCTTGCAGATTTCCTTAGCCAAACCAGACTGTTGGATACTTCTGGAGTTAAATGTGTCTTCCCGAGAAGAATGTCAGGCATGTTACTCGCTTCTGCTGATCCCGAAAAGTTCAAATGTAAAGGGTCAGAATACCTGACTACGAAGAATGCCGGAAAGTGTCTTGTCGATCATCCATGTCCTTCACAATGTGTATGCTTCGGGACTATCGTAGATTGCAGCAATCGGGGACTGTATTCGATCCCGGAAAAACTTCCTAAGTTTACTTCCACACTGTTACTCAACAAGAATAAATTAACAATGATTTCTGGAGAGAGTATTCAAAAGATTGTGAATCTGGAGAAAATGTGAGTGCAACAATATTGTTTCCTTATTAATATAAATTTTAGCGATCTGAGTGGGAACAACATCGCTACGATTGAAAAAGATACCTTCCGTGCTTTGTCTTCGTTGAAGGAATTGTAAGTTAGTTTTTTCAAATAAAATTCAAAACAATTTATTCAGAGTGCTGAATGACAATCAGCTAACCAAATTTGATCCTTCCTTCGTTGGTATTAATATATCAAGAATGGAAAGACTTCATCTGAATAATAACTTCCTTGAATGCATTTCCGACGACATGTTCAATTCATTGACAAATCTAAGCTTGTTATCTCTGTCTGGTAATCCTCTAAAGGCATTTGAACATGGATCACTGGATCCTCTTTTTTCCCTTAGAAGTTTATATCTCGCCAGAAATGATCTCATCTGTGACTGTGATCTCTTCGAAGGATTGAAATCGCTTTTCCCACGGAATACCCAACTATTAGATTCTCCATCTTGTGTCGATAGTGATGGCAAAGAGCATCTTATTACCGCGTTCTTGAAAAAAGCCGAGGGAAGTTGTCCGAAAGGAAAGAAAGTAAAAAAGATCTGCACTTCTGATGGTAGCTACTGCCCCTCAGAGTGCGAATGTGATGGAACTGTTGTAAGATGCTCCAATGCAGGTCTATCGAAAGTCCCGAAGAACCTCCCAGCTACAACTACCGAGCTTTATCTGACCAACAACGAGATAATCGACTTGAATGAAGAAGATTTTGATAAATTGACTCAGCTGGTCAGATTGTAAGATTTCTAATGCTTTAAGAAGCTTTAGAATAAGTTTTTAGGGATCTCTCGAAGAATAATCTGCGTGTTTTGAGTGATTTCGTCTTCTCAAAACTACAGAAGCTCGAAGTCCTTATCCTGGCCTTCAATAAACTTCAATGTCTCGGGGAATATTCTTTCTCCGGGTTGAATAGCCTTCGAATTCTCTCGCTTCATGGAAACAATCTCTCTCAACTCACGGAAGTGACATTCTCGAACTTGACAAAGAATCTTCAACAAGTAGCTGCTCTGAATAATCCATTCTTCTGTGATTGCCATCTAGCCTGGTTCCATAGATGGATTAGAGACAGTTATGTGGAATCTGGACTCTCCAAATGCAACGGACCTAAGAATATGGCAGGTCAAGTGATTCTGACAGCTCCCTCATCTGCTTTCGTCTGTAATGGAACAGAATCTGTCCCTCGTGATATACTAGCTAAATGCAATCCTTGTCTGGATTCTCCTTGTCAAAATGGCGGCACTTGTAAACGAGGAACCAACAAGTCTTATGAATGCAAATGTGATCCATTCTATTACGGAGAACACTGTGAACGTCCAATTGATGCCTGCTACGGTAATCCATGTGCCAATGATGGTCAATGTCATGTAGTTGAAGAAGGACGATTCAAGTGTTCCTGTAAGAAAGGTTAGTTTCACTATAAGTTGTAAAGACTACTATATTCATTTAGGCTTCATCGGAGGTCATTGCGAAATTAACATCGACGATTGTATTGCTCACAAGTGCAAAAATGGAGGTACTTGTGTAGATGGAGTCAATGATTATCATTGTGTCTGCACTCAGAATTATGCAGGGAAGTACTGTGAGGACAAAATCGAAGTCTGTTCTCCATACTTCAATCCTTGCAAGAATGGAGCCAAGTGTGAACCCCTTGACAATAACTCTTACAAATGTCATTGCATTCCGAATTTTACTGGTCAGAATTGCTCTTCTCAAATCGATAACTGCCTGCCAAATTCTTGTAACAATAATGGAATCTGTAAGAGTACACACGAAGGATTCACTTGTGAATGTGCTGCAGGGTTTGTAGGAGAGTTCTGTGAAACCCCGTTATTGCCCTCAATGATGTATTATCGATCAGAAGTCATCTGTAATAGTGACAACTGTGTTCATGTATGTCGTTGTTATTATCAATTTCGTCAATGTGATTTTCAGGGAACTTGTATTCGTTCGAATGAGGATGAACCCCGATGTCAATGTCATTTTGGATACTCAGGAGATAAGTGCTCAGTTCAAAATACCATAGGTTTCGAGGAAGATGGAGCTCACGTTTCTATCGCCGGTTCGGAGAAAAACAGTTCTTCAGCTATTGAAAGTCTTAATTTCACGTTACGCACAACTTTACCGTATGTTTGTTTACCTTCTGGCAATCAAAAATAGGTTGAATTGCAGATCTGGAATCTTATTCTACTATGGGGACGAGACACAATTTGTCGCTGCAGAACTCTACGACGGGAGAATTCGAATCGCACTATCCATTGGACGCAATGATCCATCTCTCATGTATAGCTACTACAAACGTATGTGACTTGAATCTTTTTATTTCTCACTTTAAGAAATGCTGGGACTTTCAGTAAACAATGGACAATCACACAGGATCGGATTCGAGATGAAAGATAACCAGTTAACATTATTGATGGATGATAAATTACCTCAGACAATTGTCAACAAAGGCAGAACCAAGAAAATGGAAATAAAGTCAAAACAACTAATTTATATCGGTGGCATGCCCGAGGATAAATTAAAGGAAGCTGTCAGGTCGTATAGAATCGTAAACACAAGAAGCTTTGCTGGTTGCATCTCAGATCTCCAAATAAGCGGATTTAATATTGACTTCAACGAAGAAGGTGCTGTAGTGAAACATAAAACTGTATCCGGTTGCGGAAGAGCTGTAAACCTTTGCAGCAACGTCACTTGTGGAGGAGCAGGCAAGTGTGTCGAGAACTCTACAGTATCTGAGGGATATCAATGTCACTGCAACGTCAGCTACACAGGAAAGAAATGCGAGAACCGAGTGCCTACGTGTAATAAGATCAAGTACAGAGAGCACTACGAGGAAAGCGGTTGCCGATCTCTAGAGCCCATCAAGAACGCCATCTGCACCGGATGGTGCGGGGATGAGAAAATCCCATTCATTCAAAATCCAGATGGTTCTGCCACAGGCAAAAATTGCTGCTGCAAGGCAGTGAAAATCAGACAGAAGAAAGTTCGAATGTTGTGCCCAGATGGATCGAGGAGAACGAGTCTCGTCCAAATTGTTCGAAAATGCCAGTGTTCCATGTGTTCCACATAAAGCCAATATTATAGTCTGTGTAAAATAAAAGTACAAATTTCTAGACCTATCCCGTGTAATTTATTAAAGGTATTACTGGAACACCCATCTAAATCCTAAGCCGTTATTTACAAGTAGAGCCTAGAACTCATTGGAAAGCCTATGTTTCTCAGGCAACACAGGAGATCCCGTTTTCACGTTTCTGAATGTTTTTTGGCAATAAGGAAAAAGGCCACTCCATCATGCGGCAAGCTATACCTGAAATACTTGATGTTTGTGTATCTACAGTTTTAAATAGCGTACTTGTGCAGCGACTCCATGTTCATGTGTTCTTTTACGAACTGCTCTTCGATGAATTCCTCGCTGAGGTTAAGTAGACTAAACAGTTTTGAGTCTCCAACCTGTGAAAAGCCCGAGTTGTAAATAACGTCATCAATGACGGACCCGAGAATCAAGTAACCTCCGGGCTGTAGCAATGAGAGCTAAAACAATTGGTTTAAGAAGATTCTCAAGTTCTACACAAAACGTCAGCTGTTTTTTTTTCAAGCATACTAGAGCGATCTATGATTAAGAGGCCCTTACCACATTCTTGAGTGAAGAAACATATTCTTCGTGAGTGGAGCAAGCAGACTCAAGACAAAAGACTGAGACAACAATATCAAATTGTTTATCTTTCGGTTTCGGATCCTTGGAATTTAAAAGAAGGACATCCTTGGTACGGACGTCCGCTTTGTAAATTCCTCCGTTTTCCACAGTTCGACGCGTTTGTTCTTCAATCTCATTGACCTCTTTATCGTTCTTCAGATGAACACCTTCGGTTCTGAAAGTTTACTATCAAAGCACTTAAAAAATGTCAAACTCAACCTGGCGATAACTTTGATTGCTTTTTCCCAGTTGAAAGATGTGCGGGCATATAACCAATCCTCCAACATCGTTAAGCTCTTGTCGACATAATCGGTCAGGTAAATTCGCTGGACGATGTCTCTGAAGCTGATGGCAGAATAGATAGTGGGTCCGGCCCCAATGTCGATGAGACTAACCCGCTTGTTTGCTGGCAATTTCTGATGAATTATATGGGCGAACATTGGAAGCGAGAACAAGGAGAGACGAGTTCCATCATCCAGGGCCTTGCTACAAGAATGAGATGAACTACAATCTGAATAGAAAGTTACCTGCTATAGTAAAATTGGAGGTAAGCTTCGGGATCAAACTCCTTCTCGTAATCCTTGGGTTGGAAAATTTTTTTCTTGTCAATTGAAGCCATTGTGAACAAATGAAACAGACCCGCTTGAGCCTAAAGTTACAAAAGTATCGGTAACCGAGAAGGGAGGAAGCTCTTCCCCTCCACGACTGTCAGCCGTTTTCCTGGAGTCTGACCGACCGACTTACCCGAGTCTCGTCGTGCTAACTAGGTGTTCAACGACAATTGCTAAGGCTGAATGAGAACTTTGCACTTACATCCCAACGGAACAATAGCTAGTCCGCTAGAGGGGAAGTCGCAGCTTGAGCAGTCATATCCAGACAGAAAAAACTACACTGCTGTGTTATGTGGACTTTTGATCGGACAGAAAATCGTCAATTTTCTCATTACGCACAAAAGACTGTCTTTATCGTAATGAGATCTCTCCTTCGTTTTCCGATGTATCTAAGGACTGATAGACTCATCAATTTTGTATCTTTGACCGAATGGGAACGGCTCAATGAGTAACATTTGTTGTCTAGTGGATCTCATTTTTCACAGATATAAAAGGTGCTTTTTTAACCTGCAGTTGTATCAAGTTCCACCTGCGTTTTTACCACTAGTCCAATGGCAATGATAAATTTAGGGAACAATTTGATGAGTCTTGGAAGTTTTGAAATTTTTCACTGTTCATCCGTTAAAAAAATAAACAGCCGTTATTCCTCGTTGTGTGGAAAGAATATAAAGGCAATCGATTTCTCAACACTTTAGGAAGCGGGTCGGTGACCACTAACAACCTGATGTCAGCAATATGGGGATTTTGATCCTGCAAACTCACTTTCTTCGAATCAATAATTACGCCGACAGGACGGTGAGGATGCTCTCGCCCGCTCGCGATGAATGTTACAATTTTGCGCGCGATTCGCATTTGACCAATACACTCGGTCTCGAGGTTGACTTTATCTTCCTTATTTCAGATTTCGATGAAAATATAAGCTAATCCATTACCAGCCATGAAGACGGGAGTGTTGCCGTTCGTTCGCGGCGTTGATTTTTCCCGCAATGATTTTTCGGTAGGATTTATTAATAATTCATATATGAAACATCAACGGTTTTTAGGGTAACAGATTCCCTCATGAAGTGGAACAGATGACACAGATGACATGGCTGAAACTAAATCGTGCTCAATTGGAACGGGTCCCAGATGAACTATCTAGACTAACAAATCTAGAGCATCTTCAGATGGTGAGAAACAAGTTGGCTAACGTTCATGGAGAACTTTCTGACTTGCCCCATCTGAGATCAGTCATAGTCAGAAATAATCAGGTAGATAACATCCTCGATATTCATCTATGCACGAGCTTTTTAGATCAAGACCTCTGGTATTCCGACAGATATTTTCCGGATGAAGGATCTCACTATCATTGACTTTAGTTACAACTCACTAAGGGATGTTCCGGCGAACCTCGAATATGCCAAATGCACAATTGTGTTGAATCTCAGCCACAATAATATTGAGAATATTCCTAATCAAGTATTTTCGAACCTCGTCGATCTGATTTATCTTGACTTGAGCAATAACAAGCTGGATACTCTACAACCCCAAATACGTCGATTGGTGAACCTCCAGGTCCTGAAGCTCTCCAACAATCCGTTACCTCACTTCCAACTTAAATTGACACCAAGGTACTGGATTATATAAGGACTCTTGATAAGATGGGATTTTCAGTATGAAGACGTTGAGAGTGCTTACTTTGAAGAACACTCACCGCACCTTGAACAATTTGCCGCCTATCTGGGAGGATTTAGAAAACCTTGAGGTTTGCTGTCCTCATAACTTCCCCCATAAACAGACGTTTCAGGAGATTGATCTGGCAGAAAACGAGTTAACATCGTTTCCAACAAACTTGCATCAATTGAAGAACCTTAGGAAGCTGGATGTGAGCCGGAACAAAATAGCGAAAATTGAATTTCCCGAGGGATCGTTTGAGCACTTACGGACTATCAATCTCACAGACAATCAGTTGACTGCACTTCCAGACGGGATTAGTCGGTGCTTGAAGCTCCAGAAGATTTACGCTAGCTACAATAAGCTTGTGTTCGCAGGTGAGCTTTCTTGAAACGCGTAGAGTAGCATTGGCACGAGAACGGTTTCGTATTTCCGTTTCCATTGTCAACAGCTTTTTTTGGCGAATTTATTCCCAATACTGCAACTCCACTCTTTTCAGGTCTTCCTGGAGGTATTGGGAAGTTTATCCATTTGGAGATTCTCTATCTTTCGCATAATGAATTAGAACTGATACCAGAAGGGATTAGTCGATGTGTGAAGCTGAAGAAGCTAAAGCTGGACAATAACAAACTCATCACCTTGCCTGACGGCATTCATCTGCTACCTGACCTCAAGGAGATGGACCTTCAAAAGTACGTATTTTTGTTTTTGTCGTGCTAATAGATAATTTCAGTAATCCAGACATTGTGATGCCCCCGAAACCGGCTGATAAGCAGAAAGCCCTAGCATTTTATAACATTGATTTTTCTCTTAGTCATCAAGTATGTGTTGATTGGGAAAGTATTAAGATGATAATATATGCTATTATAGATGCAAGTCGCAGGGCAAAGTCCTCACTCCTCGGCAAGCTCCGTCCAGGGAAGTAGCTCAAAAGACGCGATCCAAAGGAAAAAGGATTTTATTCGACGACGAAGACATCAGGCTGATCAGGACAGTGCATCAAAGGTTATTCAAGGAATGTCCAAAGTTGCCCAGCTTGGTCACAGTTCTGTCCACGAGAAAGATGAACCCCCACAAGTGAAGTCTTCAATGGGCTGGAAAGTATAGTTTTCTGTTCTCGATTGATATACTGGAATCTTAATTTCAGGAAAAGATGGAGAAAACTAAGCCGAAACTTGATTATTCTGTCTTCTTTGATGATGATGTTGGTGAGTGTGAAGGACTTTGGGTGTGGGAAATCGAGAACTTTAATCCCGTCCTCGTCGATGAAGAGTACCAGGACAACTTCTATGAAGGAGATTGCTACCTAGTTCTGAAAACAATCAAGGAGCCTAGTGGCAACTTCTCCCACCAAATTTATTATTGGATAGGTGAGAAGACGACTCTAGACAAGGGGATGTGTGCTGCAGTTCATGCCGTCAATCTTCGAAATTACCTCGGAGCTTCCTGTCGAACTATTCGTGAAGAAATGAACGACGAATCAGATGAGTTTCTGGAACTATTCGAGGGTCAGATTGTGTATTTTTCTGGAGCCCATACTCAATCTGGATTCTTCACAGTAGAGAAACCTGTATTTGCCAAAAGGCTATATCGAGCAACTGTGAATGGCACGCAGGTGATTATGGAGCCTGTTCCTGTTAGTATGGAATCATTGGATCCCCGATTTGTCTTCCTCTACGATTGTGGGGAAACTATTTGGATTTGGAGCGGTTTTCGATCAAGGATCACTGTTTCTAATAAAATTCGCTTATTTGCTGTTCGAATGTGCAAGCGTGATAAGAAAGGGAAGGCTGAAATTGAAACCTGCAATCAACGGAAAGTTCCTGAGGAATTCTGGATAGCTTTCCATGGAAAACCAACTCCTCCGGAAGAACCCATTGTGGAACATGTTCCATTGGACTTTGAACCGGAACGCAAAAGATTGTACCTAGTTCAAATAGGAATGGGTTTCATTGAATTGCCTCAACTAGAACTTCCTGGTGGTATCCTCAAGCAGAAAATGCTACAAACAAAGTATGTGTATATTCTGGACTGTACTTCAGATATCTTCCTCTGGGTCGGGAAGAAGGCGAATCGTCTCTTGAAAATGGCCGGACATAAGCTCGTTATAGAGCTTCATCAGATGTTGCAGAGACCCGATTACACCCAAGTGTCCAGAGAAACAGAAGGCGAGGAGTCCACTATGTTCCGATCAAAGTTTGTTGGGTGGGACGATATTGTGCCATTCGACTTCACTATGACCGCAGATACCGTCCAACGAAGAGGAGCAGATGTTAAGGTTATCCTCGAACGAGATAAGATGAAAACGGATCTGGTAGCACTATTTTTGGACAGGTTACCTGCCATGTCCCATGCCGATGCTGACGAAATGATTGCCGATTGTAACGAAGACCTCGACGTCATTGAACCGTTTGTTCTTGAGGGAAAGAAATTTGTTCGTCTTCCGAAGAACGAATTCGGTACTTTCTACACGATGGATTGCTACGTTTTCCTCTGTCGATATTATGTACCGACAGATGATAGCAGTTATTCCGATGAGGAAGAGAAGGATGACGAAAAATCTGAGGACCAAGAGAACGGAAAAGATGACAAAGTCGACGACTTCAAATGTGTGGTGTACTTCTGGCAAGGCCGAGATGCAAACAACATGGGATGGCTTCATTTTACCTTCAGCTTGCAGAAGAAATTTGAAGAACTTTTCAAGGATAAGTTGGAGGTTGTGAGGATGTATCAGCAACAAGAGAACCACAAATTCTTGTCTCATTTCAAGAAGAAGTTTGTTATCCGCAAGGGACGAAGAAACTTGTCGATGAATCTTGGCGGCAAGTGGCCAGAACTATTCCACGTACGAGCTAATGGATCAGCAGTCTGCACAAGAACAATTCAGATCGATACCAAAGCTGAACTGCTAAATTCCGCTTTCTGCTACATTCTAAGATGTCCGTTCCCTGTTCCTGATGAATCTGGTAACAGCGGAGATATTTACGTCTGGTACGGTGGAAATTCAGATTCGTATTACCATCCCTTGACACAAGAGGTTTGTTCTTCAGTTATTTGTAATCCATTTCGAAATTGACTCTTGTGCTTTAGATTGCAGAAGAGTTGATCAAGCGAGAAGAAAGTTATACTGTCCAAGTCATTCGGGAAGATGAAGAGCCTGAGCAGTTCTGGGCTGCACTAGGTGGCAAGAAGCCGTACGAGACTGGTGCAGAGTTCATGAATTACACTCGGTTGTTCCGGTGCACAAACGAGAAGGGCTATTTCAGTGTCTCTGAAAAGACAGTTGATTTCTGTCAAGTGAGTTTGATTATTTGCTCAAAGAGAACGAATTAAATTTTCAATTTGTTTATAGGATGACTTGGACGACGACGACGTCATGATCATTGACAATGGAGAATTGATCTTTCTTTGGGTCGGTACAAGGGCGAGTGATGTCGAGGTCAAGATGGCCTACAAGGCAGCACAGGTCTACATCGGTCACATGGCGAATAAGCAGCCGAACAAGCCAAGGAAGCTGGTGGCATCTCTCAAGTTCCACGAGTCGAAGCGTTTCAAGCGTAATTTCCACGGGTGGTCCCAGCACAAGGTCCCGGCTGGAAATTGACGAAATACTGTTTGATTTTGAATGTTATACGGTGCAAAAAGACAATGCCCATTTATAGATACTGTAGCATGTGTTGCAATAATTACTGTTTGTTGTTAAGTTCATTGATTTGTTGTATATGGTGCCAAGAGTCGCGAGTAAATAATATTGCTGAGAATGTCAGAAGAGAGCAACGATCGGAAAATTTACGAGAAATGTGCAAATAATTGTCGAGTGGAAGATTTTGCAGTTCTTGTATTTTGACTCACCATAGCAAACTTCAATTTCGGTTGTCATTTGCTTCAAGAGTCAACATGGGGGCGCTTGGAGGATCAAGCAATCCCTGCAATAGTCTGGTGTTCCTGGGTTCTGTTCGACTTTTTCACAGAGTCAATTGTTTAACTATTCAACTCAAGAAAAAACGCGTACGGAAAACTATGAAACGGCTCGAAAACTTGGAAATGGGCGTGATCAACCTTCCCCATGATTCTGGATGTTTACTCTTCTTAATCAGACTTGGTTCCTTGCATAGCAAAAGTTGTATAAAGAACCACTCTTGTAATTGAAAAGTTTACTTGAGTCGGTTGTCTGTGAGATCTGTGATATCGAGATGATTCGGTAAGTTCAAAGTTAGTAAAACTCTGGAATGAAATGTCGGCTTTAGATTTGCTGCGATTTGTCTCCTGCTTGCGATCGAAATCCGAGGACAATATCAGCAGTCCGCCGTTAGTTTTACGTATTTTCAATGATATATTCATGATTCGGAATTTCCAGGCCTGTCCATGTCTCTCGCAACAACAACCACAATATGGCGGATCCGGCTACGGTGGCGCTTCTGGCTACCAATATGATCAAACAAGCCAATACAACAACCAATACGGCAACCAGAACTCGCCATCCTCCTCCCAGTCCGGATCTTATGCGTCGAATAATGGCTACCAAAGCAGCGTTTACCCAAGCAACTCACAATACAGCTCCAACGGCGTCAACAACTACCAGCAACAACAATATAGCCCGACTAATAACCAAGGCCAGCAGTATGGAGCCGCCTCCACCCAAGGGTATCCGTCAAGCCAGTATCAAGGCTACGGCAGCTCGCAGTCAACGGGATCACAATCGAGCAACAGCTCGCAACCGGGCTATCTCCGGGACTATAAAGGCGACATATACACGGACCCAGGACGCATCAAGGAAACTCAAGCGTTGAATGCCCCCTTCTTCCAGAGCATTGGCGGAGGTAACCTCATATCTAAAAACACCTCAAAATAATCCTAGTTTCAGAACCCCACTACCAAGGAGCTGTCGATGGTCCACAGGGTAACTCCCAAGGCAGTTCTACCAATCAAGGCAGTTCTACCAACCAAGGCAGAAAATAGATCCCATCTCGACTCACGATTACTGCTCCCGTTCCCTAGTCCATAAGACTGTCAAATTTTATAACTAAATCTTGGAATAAAAATACCCGATAAAGTACATTTAATAAGTGGAGGGGGGGCTGACATTGATGTCGAAGAGTCGGTCATAAAAAGCTAGAAGACAAAAGAAGGACAATGTGATCAAACAGAATACATACAACAAAACTCTGTCGATAGCCGCAGCTAGAAATTCCCATTCCAACTGGCATCTCCTCATCATCTTCTGTCTCTTGATTAATCTAGCATTGTTTTGGGATCCCGTTGTCAGGAATTCCGCCGCACTCACGATGGTTTCGCGTCGCTGTCGTTGTTGACGCTCTCGAACCCGCATTCTCTGGTCATATTGCTTTGTCAACGAAGCAAGTCGTCTTTCATAACTATAATTACTCGTGTTGCTGACTTTCGATGACACGGAGTTATATTTAGGTGGAGGATTTGTAATTATTGCGGCCTAGAATATTCTAATCTGTTTACATATAAAAACAATAAGTAAACAAACATTTTTGTTGATTTCCTTGATCACTTCGTTTTCAATTTCGTCAGACGGAATTCGGGTCTCGATAATGAATCCATATTCCGTCCATATATCAATAAGAGCAAGTGGGGGTTCGATGATGAACGTAGAGACAAATTTATTGTTAATCATCTTCCGTGCATAACTCGGAATGGGTTGCAGTCGATTCTTCCGTCCGTGAATAAGAAGAACAGTTGTCGCCAGAAAAGTCCCGAAAACAATAGCTCCGATTATGCCCATGTAATACCAGCCCATTAAAGGAATATAAGTAGAAGTGCTCGGCATGGACTGACATATCATCAGCATCATAATAAGTAGTGTCAGCAGAGTGTTTATACCGAGATAGAGTTTCTCATCTCTTTCACACGATGATGAAGAAGGAGTAAAGAAACCAGTCACAGCAACAATAGTGATAATACTTGTAGGGATAACCAGATGAATGATGTAGTATAGAGGGCGTCTTCTGATGACCAAATGAGCGAACAACATCACCCAAGGCTGTGGACAGCACTTGTATACTTGTTCTCTTCTTTCAAAGTTGAAGCTGACTACTTCCCATTCTTCGTTTTTCGCAAAGTTCTTCAGATTAACATGGTCAACCTTGGGCCAGTAATCCAGAGTACTTTTATCCCTCGTCCACGAAGAAATAATAAAACTGCAATTTTGTTGGTCGTAGGGGAAGTTCTTGACATTAAGCCTGCAGCTCAAAGTATAAAGTGCCGGGAACATCAGTTGTACTGAAATGATATCAATGAAATATTTGATTGACCGAAATCTCTTACCCGCAGCTCCTCGACTATCATTTCTCCAATAACCAGTCGTCAAAATCACATTCATCATTGACTCAGTCCTTTTCTGTTCGAGAGTTTCACTGTTGTATAGATAGGTATCTGGAATGAATATTTCATCATAGGGAACAATTGTTTTATTAATCATTCCATATTCATGAGGATTCCAGTCAACAAATTCATCGAACCAATCTTGTACCATCCAGACATTGACAACAACACTTTGTATGTGTTCATTCTGAAAATTAATTTCTTCAATAGGTTATCAATGAGCGAGACATAGGTCGAGGAAAACATCCCACTCGAGGCGAAGTCTCAAAATGCTTTGTTCAAAATAAGTGCTTTCTGGTTCAGTAAGCAGTAAAAAACTGACCACTTCTAAAATTTGGTATAGGCTCATACTCAAGTTAATTCTTGTAGGTTCCATGAAATTTCTCTTCGGATGAACGGTTTTCTCATAATAATCCGGATCCAGAAGATCATTGATCAATCTCCTCTGGGGAGTCAGTTCATCGGTATTCAAGTCCTCGTACACGTATTCTGTATCTTCTACAAATTCGAGATTAAGTAAGATAACAGCTCAAGCTTAAAACAATGAACACTCACGTTCGGAAGAACTGGAGTTGTTGATGTTCGTGACATTGCCAAGTTGCCCTTGAAATGCCAGTTGTCTCTTTTTGAGGTTATCGATTGTTCCGTGAGATGGCGATTCCATCAACAAAGCAGTTGTCCCCCAGCTAACAGAAGTACTGGACAGTTCGTAGACCTTACCGATTTTCTCGTGACTCTTGTCCTCCTCTCTCTCAGAGCGATCATGAGAAAAGGCAACAGAGGTGGATATTAAGGATAGTAGAAAAGCAGGATAAGTGAGACAAGTAGATTTAATAGGCACCATACTGTAGCCGATCTTTTTTGGCAGTTATGTTCAAGCTATTTACATTTTCTGGAAAAAGTGTACCTGAAAATCCTTGGAATTAACCACCATCAACAATGACGAAATATCGACAATGCTATTCACAAGTCAGAGATCCAAACAAGTGACTTCAGGGGTGGAAGGAGGCATGTGTTGTTAAAAAATTGTTGGTGGGGAAATTTCCGTCGGGCCAGTATTCCAAAGCTGTGAAGGAAAATTCAAATGAAAAGACAACGAATGTGTCAAGCAAGCAACGAGTAGGAGATTCTTTATCTCCCGGTCCACTCAAGTTTTGATAGACTTCTTCTCTTCCATTCTGCCAAACAAAGTGCCCTAAAACGGACAGACGTGGTTTCTACTGATGTCAAAAATGGTAGAGCCAATGCAGCATAAGGCAGTCGAATGGAGGAAGACATAATTGAAGCTCGTATTCGCGCTTCAGTGACGAACGCGTATACTGCTTCAAGCCCTGCTCCAAAAATATGGCCATTGAATAGCCTTGTCCGGGGTCTCGTCTCCAGCACAATCGGTTTGAGTCCAAAAAATAAAATTTCGCTGCAATTTCGAGCTCAAGAGCGAACATAAAATAACACATCTATGCGACTTTTCCACCACTTGCTTATATTAGCAACTGACAAATTCACTTCTGTCTTAAGCGTATGATTATTTCTGAACAATAATGACAGGCGATGCAGCCATATCTAACGAGTTCAATTACAAGATGAAGGTTATCGGTAATCTATAAACGTAAGAGCTTGCAATTTCCCTTTATCGGGGGCACAGGAGACAGATTGATTGTTGATTTCTCTTAATGATAATATCTCACCTTTTTGCTCCCGAAGATGCCCCAAAACATCTTTTGTTTGCTTTATTTAACTTGTAGAAATAATTCAATCGAAACTCGATGGGGAGTAATAAATTATCTAGATGGAAAACCTGGTGTAATCCGTCAAAATTAAGCGTCAGATCGGCTAGCTTATCCGAGGTTCTCACATGCGACCTTGACGTCAACCCCGTCAATGAGGTAACCACTATCGTCGTGGTTTTTTTGTTATTATTTCGACTAAAGCTCAGAACGTCAGGTGCAGATTTGTCTGCCACTTTTCTCATTTCACATGTATAGGATCGGGAAAAACCCTGAAATTCGGAAAACTCCCCGAAAAATAGTTTTACAGTCAGCTATTTCGCGCCAAATCTTTTGTATGAAAAATTCAGTTCCCTCGTTTTAGGGTCATTCTAATCAACTTCTGAATTTGTAATTTATGTTTAGGAATCAAATACTTTCGTTTAATCATGTCGATTCTAAGAGGAAAACTGAGATTAAAAACTACAATTTTTGAATTTCCCGCGTTACAAATGAGACTCTCACCTCCTCGGCCATAAAAACCATGACTTTTCTAACTTACATACCGTTTTTGTGCCTACCGCGTGATTCCGTGACGCCGGATTCTTCTCTGTAAAGAAAAGCCTAATTTCGTGAAGGACCGGGTAATCCACGTCTTCTTGTATTGAGCAGGATTTGTCTTTTTCTTTGTAAAATCGTTTATAAATAGTGCTTTTTGTAATTTATCTTTTAAATGACTTTGTCAGGATCCAAGCATTAGGTTTGGATGGAAAATTAATAGATTCGAGTGACTTTGGAAATCTTCTGCCTATCCCTGCACACATGTTCCGGATTCACTTAAACTTCATGCCCCAAGGAGGTCTTGTTTCCTTTTGTTCTTGCCGCTTTTAAGTTGTTGAAAATCATCAAATTTATTTAACGATCGGGTTCGAAACAACGATAGATCCGGTGACCGAAAGGTTCTTCAAAATAAATGTTTCCTTCTTCCATATGACTGTGACTCAAAGACATTGAGCCCACCCTCCTCGTCATGTTTCTTGCCGCCGATCTCATGGAACAATCACCCATTTGTTCCCCGCGTGTTGGCGTATTTCCCAATGTTCGCGTCATTGAAAGGCTTACCTTGTTTTCTTCTTCCGCTTCTTGGTAATAAATTTCGGGGTTCCCTGTCATGTTCGCACCTATCAGGTTTATCAAGTTCGCTTCTTCGATTGGGATGATAAATAATCAGCAGTCTCTTTTTCTTGGCAGTCGGATGGAAGCTAATGCTATCGTTTGTCTAGTGATGACAATCGATGGAGAGAGAGAGAGATCAACATGGCGACTTTGCCAGGAGCAGTCCTTAGCTGTCTTGGCAAATTGATCACCTGCCGACTCTAGCCTTAGACTTGCGTCGCTGGGATCGACCAGCAATTGTTATCCTTTGCAATATCCACGAATTATACCGTCTTGTCTCAATGCGCACATTATCCCCAAAGAATCGATTATCCTCATGATCGTCAATCCACATCGAGTCGGATTATTAAACGGATTAATTGAGGCGATACAGATCTATTTTCAACAACCTCCATGGTCTTAGTAGATTTGTTTATTTCCAGTTTTCTCACAATAATTAATATTCCTATTTCCCCCAAACTCAATCTATATCTTCATCTGCAAACTAAATTTTTCCTTCGTATTGTCTCTGAATTGTAAATGTTATTTTCTTCGTCGAAGTTGTTCGTTTTTCCGTCATAAAAAATAGAGTAACAGAGACACATTAACCATCCATTAACACAGGATGAGAGCGATCAGATAAACGTGTTAGTTTTTAACTCTTGGTGGAGGATTATGTTGACAACAAGTTTAGCCAGAGCTGACCTCCCAATGTTCTGCAGATTTATCATCCTAGTGTCTCTCTTTGTTCCCAAAAAGTCGTCCGGGATTTCGTTTGAAAGAATGTCTCAAGATTTGAGAGTATTGACTCGGGGAAAAGATGACCCCGGAAGCAATGCGATAAAGTTCTATTTTACCCGTTTTCTTCTCTGAGACACCATGACGGCACTTTGATTGGTGCGCGTCTTTAGAGTGACGACAATAAACCGGATGTACATGCAAGTTTTATGCCCCCAGCTTGTTTTGTTCAATTTTAAGAGTTTCTCTCAGTCTCTCCTCCTCATAAACCCTGATTCCACTGACATTATTCCGATCTGTCTTATGAAAAACCTACTTGGCCACAATCCTTTTGCATCTTTTGTTTTTACGTCAGAACAATCCGGAGATTGTCTGCCCATCTTCATTAAATTTTCAAGAGGACCCGCTCAAGTAAGATTAAGGTTTGCGTGTACACTTGACAAATGGACTGCTCTTTGGCTTGAATAAACTTATCTGCAAAATTATCTGTACTTTGTTTTTACAAAAGGGCGGTCCTTTTTCCTTCTGGTCTGTTTCAACATGACCACCAGCTATTTTTTCATTCATCAATCTGGACACCGAGAGTCTAGAGGGCTATGTTTCTCGGTTTATTTCCAACCTAAATCTCCGTTGAGTCTTCAAAGCTTCTTTATTGTCAGACGACTCGCGCACTTCGCTATTGCCCAGTAGATTTTGCAACATCGAGTTGCGATTCGAGAGATACATTCCACTCTATCGCTTTATTGTCCGCGATAGTCTCAAAAAAGTTCCGCATTATTCTTTCTTTACATCTCTCTCTGAATAAACTTTAATTTTTGTGGACTCAGTTTTCAACACCCTCGCTCTGAATTCGATATCGGTTCCAAACTGAGCCAATTTAGACTATTTCCGGCGTTTATTGCCTTGTTTCCTCGTCACTTCAATTGGTTTCAGACTTTGATCACGGTTTTGCCACGAGAGCGGGCAATTTGTCGCTTATGTACCGCCAATCTGGTGGAAGATCGGCAGATTGTGCCGTAGCGGACGAAGCCAGCATATGAGTGGCATCGTACTCGTCTATCTCCTCGTGGCGATTGGCGGCGGCGGTTCCTTGGCGAATGTCGTTGTGGAATCTTCTTCAGTGTCAGCAAATCAGAGTGTGACGCTTCTCACTCGTCATGTGCCAGATCCGTATCCCTCTCCATTACCGGATCTCAAGAAGTCTGGGCATCGTCACAGACATAAGCCCAGGCCACCTCCGTCGCCATTCTCCGCTAGTGGTCTTGCTGTCATTAACCGATGTACCTTGGCCATCCAGCAAAAGAATCGCAAAAAGGCCCAAAGATGGTCTGATGAATATTTAATAAAACCTTTCACAGTTCAACTCAAGTAGGTTATTTTTGGATGATCTTGAGTTAACGGAAACCATTCTAAGGCCGGATGTTCTCAATTTGCCTCACAAAATTGGAGGCCTCTTCTGTCGTTCCGGAGTTTGGTTCGAGATGCTCGACGTCGACGGCATGCCAAGTGGCGAGGAAAACTGGCTGGACTCTTATAGAATCCGGGGGACTAGGAATGTCGACAGTCGCTACGGTTGGTTCAAAGTTTGAGGTTTAAATTTTCGAGCGTCTTTCCCATTCACTTGCTCACAAAGACTTATTTGCATAGGATCTTTACGCGATCACTTCTCGCCGATGACGATCTTGAATGAATCAGCTGATTTTTGGTTATGAGTATCGAATCTCCTTTATGAGCGAAAATGTGAAAACGCAAAATCGATGTTTAGAGAATTTTAAACAAGCTGTTCTCCTAGATTTCGATTCCCAAAGATCAAATGACAGTTGTTATTTGTTCTCGGATATCTCCAGAGAGGGAGGTTCAGAAAAATGATCAACTGCTATTCACTCGAACGGCTCTCGATAGATTGCTTTCCATTAACCAAATTGAGGGATCCGTCTAAGATTAATTTGAAAGCCTATTTTCTCACAAATGAGACAAAATTGACATTCGTAAATCAATTAGTAATTATTTCAGCTTTGATGGAGTTTTACTCAATCGCTATCGGGTTAGTGAGCATCCGGGGTCTTGAGACGAAAGAATTTCTGTGTATGAATTCCAAGGGAGAACTGTATCCTGCTGTGAGTCCTTGTCGTTATTAATGTAATTGCAAGTTTATGGTTTTCAGCCAATAGAAAATTACACGACGGAATGTGTATTCTCGGAGGAAGTTCTCGAGAACTATTACAATAGTTACGGTTCCTGTGCTTATGGAACTCCAGAAAAGCAATGGTACATAGCCTTTAAGCATTCTGGAATTCCGAAGAAGGGACGTCACGTGTCTCCCTATGATGTCGGAGCTCAGTTCCAAGTGAAGGAATTGAACAAAGATTTTTGGGTCCCTCCACAAGTTTCGGAGGATGTCCCCAAAATGAGAAACGGTTTTGACGATGACGGGTTTAACTGGTTGGAGAAAATGACTAACAGCTGGCAAGACTTGACCAAGCAGAAAAAAGTGGAGCAACCCTCGCTTATTGGGATAAGGAATATCGACAACAAGCTGCTGGAAAGATATTATGATTTCCACACGAGGAAGGATCCCGCCTCCTCCAAGAGACAGGAGTCTCGAGAACTCAGAGAATTTGCTGACGCCAAGTTGAGAGAACAAGGACATCGGGAGTACCATGATATGCCATCAGATGAGTCATCAAAGTTGGCAAAGATTTCAGAACACCCACGTGATCTGGATGTTGATCTGAGAACAAAAACAGCCGATGAACTATCACGTTACATGGAGCGAAAGAAAAAGAGAATGGAACGCGAAGAAACCAGACGACGCCATCGCCGGAAGCAGTTAGAACAACTAAGACAATATCCCACGTCTAACAGACTCCGTTCGGTAGCCAGGTACAATCATTCGAAAGCTCTCACCAACCGCCTTCAGAATCTGCCAACGAAATAAACCTGTAATTCCCAGAATTCCGTTTACTTCGGCATCACATGTGCATACGAGTATTGTTGCTAAAGATTTCATCTTTCCTTGGAATATTTATGTTTACTATTTCTAAATTCCCGGTGTGAAGCGTCTTTTGAGTGTGTGCCTTAGTCGCTTATCCAAGCATCTACCCCCACATAGGAAAGGAAAGAATTGTTGTGATCTCAGCTTTGTTAATATTCTTAACATTCTGTGTATGATCAACTCAACCTATTTTTAAAACAAATGCATCGATCTGATCATGCTTTTGTCTGCTTCGAATTGTTTTTGCAATGATTTCCGCCAATTCTAAAATATAATTCACAGTAAGTATCATTTAGCTCAAGTTTATAAACAGAAACAAAAGGTATAAAATCTGGATAAAACAAAAATGATACAAGATCAGATCTTTAAAAGAAAGCAACCGGGAAGATATGTAACCGACCGGAACTCGGTCAATTCATCGAACAACATGAGCAGTGGACTTCAGCACCTAAGGTGATTCGGCAAACAACTAACGATGATGATCAACAGGAAGGCGTTGTGATGGCTCTATTTGATAGGACAACTCCATTAATCGTCTTTGGTTGTCAATCACTCGGAAATTCCTATAATGACTTCTTGTTATTCTTCTTCGCATTTAGGAATAAGCGTCAATAGCCGATACACAAAATCACTTCCCATGGTTTCCATCTGGAACCGCAAAAAACCTTTTTTGAAGACTTTTCGGTTAGTACTGAGTAGAAACTATATAACATGATTTTGTATCTCGGTCAACTGACACTTGTTCTTTAAGATAATTACCGTATCAAATTTTGGACTTCCCAAACTTTCTTGTAATGTGACGAGTTTGGACTGAACTTTGCTTTGCAATTTCGGAAACTTCGGAGAACATTGGCAATCATGTGCTGAAAAAGACATACTGTTTGAACGTAATAGAGATTGATCGATACCATTTTTTCGAAATTAACGAGGCCTGCAAAGTAAGTTTTGTTCCCCTCATGCATGAAGGTCAGGTCTTTGAGTAACAGAGGGACAAAGGGAATTACAGGTGGAGTTATCTTAGCGATCAACATTCGATATGCCCGATGATTCCGTGACGGGTCTAGCAGAGCTTCAAATTCACCATATTGACGTCTCAATTTTGCCGACAGCTTCTGGAAAACCAACGATAAAAGCAGTAAACAAATCGAATGACTCACATCCCAAATTGAAGAAAGCCGGCTGACAGCAATATTACTGAGACCCAACGTAATGGCAAAGAAAGCCATTAAATCCTTGTTCTCTTTAGCAAGAGCAGCTATTTTGATCAACTTCTTCAGAAACACCAATCTCTTTGTTGGATTTGCTAACAGAATCTCTGTTGTAGTCCAATACTGGACCTCATTGAACCGTCGGAGTAGAACATCGAGATTAGAAGGCATTTTCCCAGGAAATTGATCTCGTCCGATAACTTGGAATATCAACTCTATCTCATCTGTAGCTTCGAATAAGTGTGTATGGAAAGCATGCATCTGGTTAGCTATGTCACTACTACTCATTAATTCCAGAACGGAATGATAAACAAGTTCGAGTGGGCCATTTTGCTCAGACAATGGAGTCAAAGAGTCTATTTCGTCTTTGAAGACTACATAAAGTCTTCCGTTGATAGATAACATGGTGGGAACAGAAACTTCCGTAGGAGCGAAAACGACTCGTTCCCCACTAGATTTCACTTCTATCAGGAAGCATTCTTCTTGAGTACTTGCACACTTCAACTTGCATCGAGCCAAGTCAGCAATTTCAGAAGCGTTCTTATCCAGCCTGACACTCATCGTAATGTAAGTAGTATCGGAAAGGTATATGCATTGATTACCTAAATTTGGTTCATATATATCACCTCGATATTTGTAACTACTTCAGCTGTTGTAATCGAAGAAAAACTTACACGTATCAATTGGCAAGATTGGATTGGGTGCTGGAGCATGAGCTGAATAAACTCCGCAATCCAGAATAGTTGTTGGGGATCTGGAAAGAACACGCATCGCGTTTTCTCGCAACTGACGTAATCCAGTTATCTGATCCAGAACTGGGAGCATATTTGGGAACGTTTTGCTGTCTTCCAAGACACAACAGTACATTTCTTCAACAAATGAGTTAACAACCGTATCAAGAAAGAAGTGAAGTCCAAGAACACTCTCCCATACGGCCAGGAAAGCTATAACTCTCCTCTTGGCCATACATTGCTGCTCGACATCGAAATCCACCTCAACAGTTTGACCAAAGGAAGTGCTTGAAGTAAAAGGCTGAAAATAAAAATGATTACTCTTTCTCGGATAAAGGAAATTACTATCGTTCCTCTTCTTGTGTAGTAATTCTTCAGATAGTTACAAAGTACATTTGAAGGCATGTAAATGATGTGAGTTAGAATAAAGTCTTCTAGAAAGAGATCTAATGCTAGTTCATCTGATTGAGCATCTATTCTAGTTTCTAGTACATATTCCATCATCTTCTCTGGGAGACCAGCCATGACGGAATAGCTGAAATCAAATAATCCTCAAAGCAAAGATCATGGAGAAACAAACCAGCATTGATTCTTCAGGGATGCGCTACTAGTTAATCCGGTCGTGTTCAAATTGATTTTCTCGAGAACCAAAACATCCTGATCGTGTTCTTTCAGACGCACTGTGTTCGCTTCTACGTCTCGCAGTATCCTGGAAAAAGAGCTGGATTAGGTTGCAAGATATACGAGACAAACCTGTTGAAGTCATGTTTGTCGACCCTGAGGAACTGACAGTTATCTTCACGGAGCGCGATGGTCGCTGCCCGAGGTGCATCATTGACTAAAGCCAGTTTGCCGAAATCGTCTCCTTCGTGGAGTGTACAAACTACTCCCTAAAGCAGCAGTTACTTAGTCAGAATAGAGAAATTGATCTTCGTGTTTTATGCTCACGCAACGAAACGGAAGAAACAAAGCTTGAAATTGTTTTGGCTGATTACGTAATGAGCTTACTTTTCCAATAATGTTGACGTCGACGCTTCCCTTGAGAATAATGTACCAACTTTTGCCCTCTTCACCTTGATGGAATAGTACTCTTCCAGCGTACTGATGTTGCTCAAAACGAATCACACCGGCTAATTCTCGCTTCACCATAGTACTTAAATGAGAAAGTGCTTTTACATGGAGCAATTCTTCATAGACGAGTTCCAGCTCTTCCGGACTTCGTTCGAATGGTCTGAAATCTGACAGATGTTCTCATTTCAAAAGCAAATGGCAGATGGCTTTATCTCAATTATCCACCTCCCATTCGAAAAATATGAAATATTGCTTACGGTTTCATTAATATCATTCTAAATAAGGAGTCTGGGCCAATTGTACTCAGGAAAAACATCGCATTCTGTAGATCCGTGAACGTAGGAAGCTCGGCTCCTCGAGGAGGGAGGTCCGTGGAACTCATTGGCATCACCAACCCTCCTCCGACTCCTTGGATCATCTGCATGTTCGGATGTTCGGCTCGGAGTCGATAATATTGCTCAAACGGATCTTTGATGGTCCATCGATAAAAAACATATTTGTCTTTAAATTGCTCTTCATTGGTAATGTGAGAGATAATGTGATATTCTAACAATGCCTGCCACATTCCAATAACTTGTAGGTTTGTGAATGTTTGCATCGGCTGCATCAGAACTTCGGAAGACAGCTGACCCAACCACTTTGTCATTTCCGACCCTACCATGCACTGGGAATAAACCTAAAGGGATTTTTTAATTGGATAAACAATTTGGGGATACTGACCACCCGCTGGGCTTGTCGATCACATATCAATTGTGGGTTCCGCATCTGCATCGTTCTTTTAATTACAAGCCCGGCCTCATGAATTCTGGATTCTAGTGTCTGGAAATTGATGGGATTCAATTCCATGAGCAAAATATCTTCTGGATAAACTTACAACTGTATTACTAAGCTCGAATAAACTAGTACCATTCCAACTGTAACCGTTTTCCTGACTAGATTCCTCCATATTCGACTGCTCCAATTCCTTCTGCATTACAGAAAATTCAAAAGGATCTATAAGTTCTTTTTAAAAATAAAAACACCAAATAATAACTAACCATAATTGACTTTACTGGTTGAAGGCTGCGGTCTAATTAGGGTATTTCCCATCATTGCTGAAAAGCAGACAATTAAGATGTTTTTCAAACCGACAAACCATCTCAAAATGCAAAAACAAGAATAGTATAACAACAAAGAAGACTTACGCGTATTCCTTTCAGCAACGAGGTCTTCCATCACGCGAATATACGGCTGTAGATGGTCTGCGTGTCTCTATAAAACCAAAAACTATTCCTTATAATTCTAAAAATAGAATTAAAGACCAACACTGTAGACGTTGAGGAAATGCTGTTGACCTATCCTAATGAATTCAGATGGTCTAAGTACTCTCGCGGAACACGAATGCCTGAATAGATTAAGTTCACCAAAGAGAGTTCCGGGACCAATTCGGGCAAGAAACTGCTCTTCGTAAGGGGGGCATCGGGAACCGAGACGATGTTTCCGTTTACTCGAAGGATGTGCTGTGTGGGGATCTGTCGTTGACTGATAACTTCCTTCGGCAAGAGATGTGGTTTGCTGGAATCAGGATATTAATGCTTTCAAGTTGTAAGAGATAAACATTCTAGTAAAAATCCAGATGCACACTAATGAGACCAAACGGAAAAAGACTGTCACTTGACGAGGAATTTGTCAACGGTCCCCTGTTAATTAACTTTTTTACGATCGAAAAAACATGCTCCTAATTGCTCTCAAAATTTAAGGAAACTTACTGCTGGGATGTAGAGTTCAACTTCACCAGTCAGGAGCAAGTACCAATACGCAAGAACTTCGTCCTGTTGGAATACTGAAATTTTAACATTAATACAGACAGCTACGTGTGCTGTTCAAGAATTAATTCACCTTAAGAAAAGACAATATCGTGTGTAAAATAATAATAATAAAGAGGCTTATCCAGGAAATTCGAAATGAAAGTTAAGCGTGTGCGTCTAGGAACTAGTAATATGGAATGTATTATGCATTGCTTGTTTATCGATGACACACCGCTCGAGGCACCGATACTCCAATTTTCCTTCTTCCAAAAACGCAAAAAGATGAAAATTGCTTGTGCCGCCTGGGTTTTTGCACTTCATGCTAGTGAGACCCAAAATTTGTTCTCGTTGTCTGCAATTGTTCAAGCGTCAAAGGAACAAACACGTTCCTTAAAATCGGGATACATTAATCTCATGCTATTCAAAAAAACGGAAACGGTGATTCTATCATTCTAAATGAAAGAAGCCATTGACAGCTCAGATTCTGATGTGTCAAAATCCGTGGAAAAACAACTATGAAAAAGTGGTTTAGAACATGGAAATTTTCCGCATGTCTGCTTCTGACTCTCTGTTCATAGCAATGTAGAAATTTAGCCATGTTAGATAGAGTGGGGTTAATTAAAGTCTCCCAAAAAGTATAAAAGATTAAAGGCTTACAGATGACCCCAGGACTGACCCTATCCGGCCGGGGTTCGCTTCCGGAAAGCAGGGTCAGCAGCAGCGTGTCCGTCAAGGAACGCATCTGCCCGGAGCGACGAATTCTGCTCACTAGCTGCTCCATATGTATTTCTTCTGAAAGAACGTTCGTTAACGATTGAAAACATGATTGCTAGGATGTAGCAATCAAATAACAGAGAGAGTCAGTCTTTCAATTTTTGTGAAAATAAATAATTTTTCAGAGTTAATGAGCAAACAGTTGTTAAACAAAAGTGAAAAATGCCAAATCTCGTTGCCGAAGTCCCAGTCCATTAAGACATTTTTGGCGTAAAATAAGACCGTGAATTTGCCTAAAGTGAAATGACTTTCAGCAACAGGCGAACTCAGAAAGGTAACTATATAAAGAGTTGATGAATTCATGGACCGTAAAAATGATTCCTGGGACATGTTTTCGGGTGAGCTCAGACTAATTTGATTGATTATCTCAAAAAACACCAATAATGGAAGAATCAAAAACAAAATAAATTTATTGTTATTGCTAAAAGCAAACGACAGTAAAGAATTTTCCCACATAGATTCAATAGCCCATTCCATAAGCCAGGAGAAACTAACCTTGCTATCTTCTAAAATTAGAAAATCTAAATCTATAAGACGGTTGGACAGTGCCTCTGCTCATCGGCATGGCGTCTGACGCCACATCGAATAATGGCGCCAGATAGAGGAATATGAAT
The DNA here is from genome assembly GCA_009761265.1 of Halicephalobus sp. NKZ332. NCBI lineage: Eukaryota > Metazoa > Nematoda > Chromadorea > Rhabditida > Panagrolaimidae > Halicephalobus > Halicephalobus sp. NKZ332. Next base: position 29,204 of record VOSG01000117.1, read on the forward strand.
ATCCACTACAACGATGAATTGAGCATTCAAATTGAATAATGGGCTCAGCAACCAAGGAGATAGAGATAGTATCTCCAGAAGAATTATCTGAAAGAAATCTGTAAACATATTTATATTTAGAAAGCTGTCTATCGATTGAAACGGATAAAATAATTCTGCTTGCAAGGAATTCCATAAACTAAAACAACGACGTCTACGGCATACAAGGATGGCAGAAGCCAATGAAATTTGAGTAAATACAAATATCGGAAGTCCGGTGGAGAAAGAAATGTAGGAAGAATAACATAAAAGTTCAGACGGAAGAGGGAGGACTTTAAAATTCAGTGATAAACCGAAAATCTCACTGGTTCTGGGAGAGAGAGTTTAGTAAGAAATAAATCATTACTAATGTATACAACTGCCACTGAGAGTAGGAAATAAAACGGAGTAAATTAAAAATTCTTAGTTTATTGATCCTTTAACCATACGAAGTCAAGGAGAGCCAAGAAGCCGCTCGAGACAATCGGGAAGGAAGCAGTAGTGCCAACAGAAGAAACAGGACTGCATTGTCTGAGTCTGGACATACTTGCAGAAATAGCAAGCTTCTCCGACTCTAAACAAGGAAAACAACAGCAACTTTTGCCGGCAAACAATTTTTGCATTCCCATGCTAGTACTCCAAGACTTATTGCTGGCACATTAGAAAAAGCGAGCTACTCGCGCCGTAGGAAGAAGCCACCCGCAGCTGTGGCCGAAGACGTGTTCTTTCCACTCTAAATTTACATTTTCAAGCAGAATGTGGAGTACGAAGATTCGAGAGACAGTGTAGTTGCCTCTCGCTGCTCTCTCCGAGATATTCAATTTTTCCGGGTCTTCAAAGCATGTTGGGAAGAATCCTCGCGTAGAGCTTGCTTGTGGACGTCTCAGTTTTCTGGATTGAACCAATTTAAAACTTAGTTGCGGGCATGTTTCATGAATATTCTAGATTTTTGCAAAAGATCCCAGGCTTAACAGCGTTTTCACTTGAGAACGATTTCAGCATCTGGACATTTCCACAGGTGCAATTTCCCGTCGATAATTAACTTCCGTCCATATATTTTACATCGTAAAATTTCACAAGATTTTGTTTTTCCGGATAACCGGGAAGTATAGACGAGGAAATATCTCTATGCCAACATTCTTCCATCTTTAGTCTTTCCCGTTGTCTACACTCCGGCTGTCATTTTGTTCAAATGAACCTTCGCATTAAGACGTTTTCGTCTGTTTCCAAATAGTCTTTATGTTTTCTTCTTGCTAATCCATACTACTGGAAAAGAATTTCTAAATGCATCCATGTGATAATTAGGAATCCTTATATTGTGTGTGCAGTTTCAATCTACTCTCATGTTCTTTGTTGAACAGAGATCAAAAGGTTTTGCAACAATGTTTTCTATTTTCGTGTACTGCCGTAGATATACACAACTGTCAAGTGGTCTTGTTTACCATGTTTACTGCATCATTGGAAAATTAATCCTTGGTCTGCTTTTGCAAGAAATACTTATTCGAAAAGGAACTGTTGTCAATCGGTGACCATCACACGACCTCGCGGTCAAAGCGTTCCGCGATTATTCCAATTCCCATTGAATCTGAAGGTCGTTTTATTTCGTCCTTTTCAAAGACTTAAATAACCATTTTGAAAAAGAATTGCTTCTTATTTTCTGATTACCTTGCTATTTATTAATGGGAATATTTTCCAAAGTGCATCGATCAGGTGCCTTTTTCGCAGTTGTCTTATGGGGTTCATCTTGCATTTTCATCTACGTAGTAGCAAAACTCACGTGTAAAGATAGAATTTTGTTCCTTTTTTCGCCTCACGTATGTCAGCTGATCGTGTGCACTCGAGGCACCGACAGGCACACCGCTTAGCACGAGCTCAGCTGGCCAGTGTGTCTGTCCGTCGATCGAGCTCTGGTTTTCCTTACAGCCGTCCAACAACTTCAATTGGGCAGTCGAGGATTTCTCTTGGCCACGGCAACGCCCTGTTTTTAAGCCAGTGGCATGAAGTTATTTTTTGCCCCAGAAAATGAGGCAAGTGTGTCCATTTCCTCTGTCTCCAGTTCTACGTGCGCGATGCTAAGGCAAAAGCGCGTGCCTCGACCACATGCATGACTGCCCTGGAGTCTTACTGTTCGTCAAGGAAGGTTCGGCAAACTGGAGTTAACTAGTAAAGAGCATTCCATTTGGCTTTTACTCGAGAATAAGTCCCCATTGTTTCCCTTTTTGAGATCCGATGAAAACGATCAAATTCAGCTGTAATGTCAAAAACCCGTCGCACGAATGTGACCTCGATGGGAATACCAGCTGAGATTTATTTTTCAAATTATCTGCACTTTTCAGTTCCGCGGTAAAATTCGGTCTGATTTCGAATCAGCTGACCATTGTCTGTGTATTCGCGCCAAAAAACCCCTTTATGATTCTTTCTTCGATTCCAAATTGGAAGAAAGAGTAAACTCAGGGAACTCTCCGTCAATGAGCTCGGATAACTTTGCTTTACTCCCACCTGCTCTCAAAATAGCGGATTTGGGTCAAGAAACACAAGAACTTTGAATTTTTTGACAAGCACGAGATTGTTGTTGTCTTTCACGAGAGCTTTGTAAAGCTCAACTTGTTTTCCTTTTCTCCTTCATCGTTTGCCTTATCACGAGTGCTTTTGCTTTCATCTCCAGCTTAGCCAATGTCCAGTTCGGGTCTTGGAAGAGCGGTATTGTTGTTTTCCGAACGTCTCTATTTTTCAGAAAGCTCTCTAAAGTTGTTTTTCGATCTCTATGCGGGTCTCCTATATCAACAAGTGGAAAATCGTTATCTAACTGATGCTTTTTGTGATTATATTTTTCTAAAAAGTAGTTTTGCTAAAGTCAGCCCAAACTAAATAATACATTTTTTGCGTGTTGTCCTTAGAGGACAATGTCTGTCTGTACTTTCGCGAGAAATAAAAAACATTGAACTTTTCAGTGGCAAATCGTGTGACAGTTGATATCCTCGTTGGGGATCCAACATGGCTGCTATTCCTGCTGTCAAGGTCCTGCAGCCATCTAATGGACAAAAGGGAGTGATTACCAAATCGAAAAAAGCTTTCCAGGTATGTTTTTGTTTTTTACTTCCGCACTGAACAATAAAAATATTTCGTTTAGGCTTACCTTCCGCAAGGTGTTCGCACTTACAGCTGTGCTCATTGTCGTGCTAATTTAGCCAACCATAATGAGCTTATCTCCAAGTCGTTCCAAGGAAGCCAAGGCAAAGCATACCTTTTTAACTCTGTGTAAGTGCCTCAAATATTCCTCCTAGGTTGATTGTGTGGATTTAAGTGTAAACATCACCTGTGGCAAAGCAGAAGAACGGGTTCTCTTAACGGGTATCCACGATGTTGCGGACATTTTTTGCGAATGTTGCAAAACAACACTCGGGTGGAAATACGTAAGCGACTTTTCCTGAGCCTTTAGATAACCCTGCATTTCAGGAGCGAGCCTATGAATCCAACCAAAAGTACAAGGAGGGGAAATACATTATTGAGCTCGTCCACATGATTAAGGACAATGGATGGGACGCGAATGAGCGTCCTCAGCGGAACAGTATCCATTAATCCCAACTTATTCCAAGTGAAGCACGTTCCTGAGAACTTTTCTCGTGATTCCAGCCGGAATCTCATCTTGTCAATCTTTAAGTCTCTTTGCAATAGCATTGTGAACAAACTAATCTGCTCTCTTTCCATTTCTGTACATTGGCATGTAAATTCTGGAAGCTCGACTTCATCATTGTGTTCAATACTAAACTGTTACTGGCGCCTTACAGCATTTTCTGAACTAATGCGGATTATTCTGTACATTCTTCGACCTCAATCTATGGTTACTTTTCTAATTGTTTTCAATTCATTCCAAGCAATTGTACATAAACTTGTTTTTTAGAAATAACAAGAAAGCGAACATTAAAAAAGTTAATTAAGCACTAGTAATCATTCTCACAAAGTCAGAGATATTCACTTTGCCGTCAGGCCCCTCAACTCCTTGGAGCAAAAGTTCTGTCTCAACTTCTGTGAGCTTTTCTCCTGAATTTCAAGATAATGAAAAAATAACAATAGAATAAAAGAATATACCAGTATTGACTAGGATATGGCGTAAGTCGGCAATATGGATTAATCCATTTCCTTCACGGTCGAAATTGGACAACATCCCAATAAGCTCTTCGTCGAACAGCCCGACTTCCTTTTTCAGATCGTTGTAAATCGGTAGAAACTCTTCAATCGAGATCCGTGAGTCTAAAAAAGAGTTAACCGATTTGTCCAAAACAAGTCTCTCACTTTTGCTCCATTGTTGAGTGAGGGCGTTGACTTGAGCTTGAGTAGGACAAAGACCCAAAGAACGAAGACATGTCCCGACCTGTCCATTTTGATAATATTATCATCTGTTAATCTCTAAATAACGAACCTGGGAAACATCAATTTTATTGTCTCCTTTTTTGTCATAGTAGAGAATAACGTCCGTTATTTCCTCTCGGCTCATAGTTAGATATGTTGACTCCTCAAAACTATATTATAAGGGTGAAATGTTTATAAAAATCCTAAAAAAATCGTCACGAAGTTGTGGTTTCTCGATTGACGTTACAACCCCGAGCCTAGATGCTTACAGGATTCTGGGAGAGTTCAAGGGCATCTAATAGATTTTAACAGCCATAAGCAAACTTTTAGAAAGCAAGCTGCTTCTTTCGTTTGCAAAATTTCAGCTTCTCTTCTTTCGTTTCTTTCATGACTCAGTGATATTTATTCCATACGTCTTCCGGGCCGATGACTATGCTTCTCTGATCATATTCAAAAACTATTTTTATTTAACATTTCTCAAAGATTGCACTGTATTATTTAGATCTAGAAATATTAAGGTAGAAGTATGGCAATGTTGGCTGAATCTGTAGATTAGATTAGGTGCGGCTTGCTTCTGAAGATGGTTGAGCTGAGGTTGTCACTTCTTGCAAGTCGAAACTATGTTCTTCCCCTGTCCTAAAGTCTAAGCTCCTGAAGCTCAAAGTTTCGCTTTTGTCCGTTGTGGATTCGTCGTCAGGAAATGTACATTGGCTTCTGCGATCCCTGCCTACCTTTGCTAGAGTTCTATCAGCTGAACAAAAGTGCCAGACGACACCAAAGAAGCTTCCGACGATCACGGCTGTCAGAATGACAAGGAGAACCGGCAGATGCAGCTGATGAATCCGAGTTGCTGTGAGGGGGTCGCTTACATCAACGATCTCGGTGTTAAGTTCCGACGTTAAAGCTGCTTCTAGGGCACTGTCATAGTGTCTTATTCTACGCGTTAAAAGTACATCTGACATATTCGACGAGGGACAAACTGGTGGCTAAAAATGTAGTTACATTACTCATTGTTTGTTCGAGAGCGTGGTTACCGAATATCCTTCACATCCATCTCCATCCCTGACGCAGAGGGACACTTTACAGCTGAACAAGAGTGTGGTGACATCTGTGAGTGTGAACACGTACGATTTAGCAAAGGCCAAAAGTTTGCCATCAGCATAAGTAATTTCGTTAACAATTGTTGGGTCAACAGAACAACTGAAAATGTAAAATTAAATCAAGTCGATAATTGTAACGTTGGCGTAAATTTTCTCCGTTAACTCTTGAAAACCTTACCCTTCTTCATTAATAATTTTGAAGTCATGTTTAGTTCGGTTAGTAGCCTTGCAATTATGGATGTAAAGTCCGTAAACCGAATTCGTCACTGAAAATATCATTCCGTGATTGTTACTTTAGTAGGAAGTTACCGTTTTCACCGTCACACTCCCATCTATGATAGATAACTTGACCGATTCTGGCATACTGAATAATAGGGCCATTCAAACTGTCTTTTCGCAACGTGTATTTGCATTTCGGAGGAACGACTGTTAGAGAAATCGTCTTCGTATGAGGTGGGCCACTGTAATTGCTTAATAATTTCCCTATTAAAACCAAGAAAATACCCTTCAATATCGAGTTTCGTTTCAAGAGTTGTGTCAGTCACTCCATGGGGACGGAAGCACTCCAAAATGAAAGCTTTGTCCTTTGCTGTGATTATCTCCTTGTTGTGAAGCACATTCAAGACTATAGAATGCTGAATTCCACTTGGATTTGTTGAGTTGATCACGTTCAACCCGCATGTGCCTATCTTGATCTTCATTGTAACTGATCTATCTTTTTGTGAGTCGGAATCTACTTGTTCTACCTCCTTCGTACAACTAAGATCGGAAGAATGGTCTTTAGCAACAATTGTTCCTGCAAACTTTTCTGGAAGTTGGAATGTCGCTGTTATCCCGTCATTTGAACACTCCACAGTCACACTATCATCCTTCGTGGGTAACATGGGAATAATTGGAGCAGCTTAATGCTTGAAAATAAATAACAAAAAAAGAAGACTTATCTCACCTGTCACTTCTATTTCAACTGGACTCGGATTTAATTCGCTTTGTTGGGGTACGTGATTACTTTTCTTTGCATCATTAGTTATGGGGATTATCGCTGCCACAGTGGAGAAATCTACTTTCTCTGCAATCTGGTTGGATCTCAGTATCTCTCTTATTCTTTGAGCTAATCTTTCACCAATCGGTTTCTGTACTGCCTCTGTCAAATTAAACACGTTGTTATGGTCATCCTCCACAATCCCCATCAAAATATCCTTCTTAGCCTGCAATGTCGAAACAACGATAGGCGTTGTTCCATTTTGTCGGCTCAGCTGTAAAACTTTTTTAGTTGCTTTCGTTTTCTACTTAGCTTACTGTAATTGGATGTTGAATTTCATCGTCAGAAAGACCGTCAGTTAACAAGACTAACACGTTTTCAGCATCTGGTCGGTCACCCTGTAAAATTTTATGAGATACGACTTCTGAAAATCCCCTCACCCGTGATTGCGTAAAAGCAAATTTCATGACTTTTTCTAATGCTCTTCCAAGATTGGAAACTCCGTTCATGAATTCTGTGTCGTTAATGTCCTCTAAGAGTGAAGAAAGACAGTTATGTCGGCGGAATGAGAATTCCAAAAAGGGTTCTCTATTGTATTGGACCAAGGAAATCTGTGAAAAATATGAGATTATCTTATGAGGAAATAAGACCCACCTGGATTCCTGTTGGACCGATGTTATTGAAATTTAAAACGGTTTGACTGACGAGTCTCACAGCCTTTTGGAATTGTTCCGGTCCTATGGAACTCGAGCTATCCAATAAAAACAACACATCCCCTTTAGTGGTATCGCTTTCATCATTCGGAATCTCGCAGGGCTCTGTAATTTTCGTTTTTGCATGTAATTTTATTAGTGGCATTTACCTTGGGAAATGGGTAATTTTATTGTCGTCTTAATTTCTTCTGTGGTTACCTGTAATTCAATTTTATGAAAAGCTTGTTTTAGGGGATTTTACGCTTACCTGAGAAGTGGTTAAAAGAGAAGTACTTGTTTCGGGCTGTTCACTTGGCGTTTTGGTTAGCGGTTCATTAACTTTTTCTACATCTTCCACTGCTTCAGTAGTTGTGTGAAGGGTATCTGTACTTTCTTCCTTGCTTTCTGGAGCCTTAGCCTGTTCTGGGATAATAGTCTTAGTCGTAACGGGAGCATGGGTTATTTCGGCTCCCTCCTCATTGGATTTCATAACTGTCACGTGTATCGGTGCTATATTTTCTGCAGGTTTAGAAGTCGATGGTTGATCTTTATCAACTGTTTTTACTTCTTTTGATTCTGCGGTAATTGCCTTCACTGGAACAATAGTTTCAGTCGCGTTGTGAATATGAGTTGTCTCAACTTCCCCTGATTTAATAACCATTGTTTGGACTGGTACTGTGGTTCCTACAGTTTCCGATGTTGACCCTTGATCTTCAACTGCCTTTTCTTCTGATTTAGTAGTCGTTGTTTGTACTGATATCGTGGTTTCTGCAGGTCCCAAAGTTGATGTTTGATCTCCATTGAACGTTTCCTCGTCTCCTGATTCTGTGGTAATCGTCTTAGTTGTAACAGGTGTATGAGTAGTTTCGACTCCCTCCTCTGAGTTCGTAGCTATTGTTTCTATTGGTGCTGTAATTTCTTCAGATTCGGATGTCTCTTCTCCCTCTCCAGATTCCACTGTCATTGCATGTTCTGGAACCATCATCTCCACAGGTTCGGGAGTCGCCGTTACTTCCTCATCGATACTTTCCTCAACGGACGTGACAACCATTGCCTTTTCTGGAACTATCATTTCCGTCGGTTCCGGGGTTTGGCCTTCCTCACTCCTTGTTGATGTCTCAACATCCTCTTTTGACTTCTCAATGAACGACTTTATTGGTGTCATCATTTCTGTGGGTCCTGGCGTGACCACTGTGGGCGCACTTGAGCTCTAAATTAGCAATTTTTGCTTATTAATTCATAAGTTTCGAATAACTCACTTGTGTCGTGGTCGTTATTGGCTCGAGGTCCACAATGAGTGTTACGATTCCTGGAGGCAAAGTTGTAGTCTTGTTCTGTTCATGGCTCTCGTTTCTTGCCTGAGTTTGAGGGGGAGGTGGAGATGAGTGAATGACCTCATTAAATTCTTTCTCCAGTTGCTTTTTAGCTTCTCCTTCATCTAATTCATCTAATCCCTCCCGAATCAGTTTTTCCAAGTCCTCGGCGTTTACGTCATCATCTTCTGGAGGTATTGAAACCTTCCCCACTCCCGTTGTTTTGTCTTCTTTAATCATCTAAAAATAATAGTTTGAAGTGAGTTAAATTACTGTATGTTTACCGTCTCCTGTGGTTTTGACTTTTCTTTCTTACCCAATTCCTCTAAAATTACAGGAATAGCATTTTCGAGTTCTCTCTCCAGTTCTGAAGCCAAGTCATCTTTGTCAATGCCTGTAGAATTTGTAACTGCTGTTCCTTTGACAGAAATCTGAAATTTTCCTCATATTTAAGCATGTTAAGTACTACTTACCAGATTATCTTGGTTATGCTCGTTATTCCCATTTTCCTCTACAAATGTCAGCGTTTTAGTGTCAAATTCGCGTGTCAAAACTATTCTATCATTCTTATGGGCTTCGGTCATTATCTTTCTCTCCAACGTCATATCTCCAATTGACTTATTCTTTCCGTCCAGAAAAACTTGGATCAGGGTATTGACTATGATTGGGGGCTTCTGTAGTTCTGGTATCATTGGTGGAAGTCTCGGCAGATTGTTGTTATTCACCGGTTGTGGATTCTGGATTTGTTGTATGGGATACTGCTGTTGTTGGACGGGGTACTGTGGACTCTGTACAGGAACTACATTACTCACTGAAGGAAAGTGTGTGTTTTGTTGTATATTCTGTTGGGGCGAGGGGGCTATTCCAGGGGGATGAAAATTGCTGTTTCCTCCAAATCCATTAAATTGTTGCTGGGGTCCTTGTGGAAATCCGTTACCGTAATCGAATCTCAACAGAGGTGGAGGGGGTGGCTGATATCCTCTTGGGATGCCTACCGATGGATACCTTTGATTCTGACCTGGGAATAATATCTGTGCATGTACCTGAAATTAATGCTCTAATTACTTGTCAACTCGAGTTTGGATAATCCCAATCAATTTATATTTCATATTAAAGATTCTTGTGCGACTTTTCTAAACCAGTTTGATAAGTGTTCCCTTTGTTCAAATTTAAAACTTTTAGTATTCCTTTTTAAATAAAAAGTCGCCCATGACAAATGTACGTCATCGATTATCACATTAACAACTGTGGTAATTAACTTATCCTGAGGGCGTGCCTGTTTTGCCTCAAACTTCCTACGGCAAAATTAATCTATTTCCGTAATAAACAAATAAATTCCACTAAAAGCCATACCGAGATCGATAGAACTAGTATTATAACGTAGAGGAAAGTGTTTGAAGCCATGGGCTGGCCTGAAATTACAAAGATTAATACGGAAGTAAATCACGTCATCTACGGAAAATGGATCTTTGATTGCCCCGGTAACAATCAGTCAAATAATCGAATGACTGTTCCTGTTTCTGACCACGGAAAGCATTGCCAACGTGAATTATAAAGAAACAGTGAGCTTAAAATTGCCTCGTACTGCTTCAATGCTCGCGCAAACAACTATACAATCAGGAACTGATTGGGGCTAATTTCCGTTAGATCGTGGGGGGATGTCAAGTATTTTTTTCAACAAAGGAAACATTAGAAGTAAAAAAAGAAGTAAGATGATTGAGAACTGTTCTTCCAAACATGCATCGGCTTCGAGATTCCTTCTGTTGCTCATCCATAGCTTTTCTCGGATGAGTCCCCAAACCGCCCGCGGACGTCTGTCTCTCCTTCTCGCCCGCGGGATAACTCCTTTGTTATCATTCCTGCGCCAGCTTCAGAAGTAACCACAACACTCGTTTCTCCGGGGTGGCTGCGGATTCCAGATCCGCGACATTCTGAAAAAACCTGCGCCTAAGGCAAAAAGCTCTGTGGTCGAGAGAAGCGCAGCAATAATCACGGATAAGAAAGAAAAAGGGAAATTGGCGGTTGAATGTTTCAAGGAGTCGAACTGGATACGACTCTCCGGAATGGAACGCAACAAGATAAACCGGATTGGTCATCCCAGACAATCGGTAATTTATTCGGCAACTGACACCTTTCTAATTTGGCAAATTCCTTTCCCTTTCAACATAATTGATTTTTGTATATCGATACACGTCACTGAGCTCATCTCCAAGACTTCTGTGAGCCAAATTTGACTGATGAATATAGCTCACGTTTTCCGGAAATATAATCCGCCCTCAGTAGAACTAATGAAAGATAATACTTGACTAGCAGACATTTCATTCTCGCAACCCCGTCGTTCCTCATCAAAGCTTCTATGAATCTCGACAGGTTCAAGTGAATTGCTAATTGAATGATTTCACTTTTGGGCAGTTTTTGGCCTCAAAGAAAACATGAACTTTAAATTTTCTAAAAGCAAAAGCCTAGATTCTAAAATTGGTGTTTGGTATTTATAAACTTCCGGTTGTCTTTCAATGTTTACGGTCGCATTGGTAGATTTGACGTAGTATTCTGCCAGTGGTATCTCTGTCTGAGGATTGCTGGTGACGAATCAATTATGAGAATAAGTAACGCTAGCCATGTTGGTTCGATGACTGATGACTGTCGCGGTTGAGTGCTAAAACCCCGTTACTTTGACATTAGTTGCAGCCTTTATTCTTTTTAAACTGCTATCCTAGGGTAATGCTCCAGAAGCTGTCCACACTACTCTGTTTTCCTGTGTTTGTTACACGCCCAATTTAAGGTTGGTCCATGGCGTCTTCTTGGACGCTGCTCTTTAAGTCCTGAATCTTGACTACGTTGCGTTTCCGTTTTTGCAAATCTAACTAGCAAATCTTTCTAAAAATCCCCTTGCTGTATTGCAATCTTTTCTATTCACAAAAAGTCAACCACTTCGAATTTTTACCCAGAATGTCTGATGTTGCATGATGTTTTCTCAACTAACGAGTTCTTTCCTATTACACGGCTCTGTTTTCATTATTCAACAATCAGATTTGTCGTCACTTTCCGTTTCTGAGACAACTTATTAATTCCCAGTCGTTATTTCGACTTGCCCATTTTTACGGCCAATTTTTGGAACTACCGTAGCTCCAAGGAGCTCATTTTATGTTTTTGTTATTTGCGAACTAATCAGATGTTTTTTATCCAGATTCAGAAAATTCCCTTCCTATTTTCGCCCTAGTCTCTGGAGATCCAATCCGTGAGTCTGGATGAAATAGTTTCGTGTTTGTTCCGAATTTCAAAGCGCACGATTCCTATTACGAGAGTGAAGAGCTGAATCACTATTAATGTAGTTTCCATATTTGATTAACTTTTGTAGGTATAATCATGCGTCAATCTGGGCTTCTGACAGTTGTTTTTATGCTGGGTGCCGTAGCAATTTCAAAAGGTTAGCATTTTAAATGAGAAAAATTTACAAACGTCATTCCAGCGGAAGCAGAAGATGTGAATCCACCTGCTACACTCTTTCTGTACAAAAGAGTCCCCATTTCGTCTGAGAACGTGTATTTGGCGGACAGTGAAACCTTAAACGCTCTCCTTTCTGGGATACACACGAAAAGAGGATTACCGGTTTCAATCACAGATGACAAGAGAGCAATTCCGATGTCCGGAGGAATCTATGGAAAGCGATCAGCTCCTCCAGATCCCGAATACAAAAGAGCCAGTCTTCCGTTCTCGGGCGGGATTTATGGAAAGAGAGCAGCAATGAATATCCCTTTTTCCGGAGGAATTTACGGTAAAAGAAGCATCGCTGTGCGTTCTTTGCCCCTCTCAGGCGGCATTTACGGTTGAACCCAGTGACGTAAACAACGTTATCTTCACCAGACAGTCGCTGTTACACAATTACTACAATACATTTCCGTTGTACTAGCTCGGTCATTGGCGGCCAGCCCATCACTTCATCCTTATGAATCATTGCGTTTTTTCTGAGCATGAAAATGGAAATACTTTTTTGAAAGTGCTATGTTGCAAAATTCACATTTGTCTATTTCTTCGATCCCTAAACATAGAATAAACGCTAAGTTTCATCGTATCCAAGTGACTTTTGTCTTGGTTTACAGTCGAAAGCATAAAAAATGATTTGGCATTTTTCTCGAAGAATCTTTGAGTTGTTCGTTTTTTTTTGTTTTTTTACTATGAGCCAATCAAAACGACTCGCAACTTCCACTGCGGATTTGTCTTACGACGAATATGTCCAGAGACGTGATCGAGAAGTCACTAAAAATCGACCTAGCAGTAAGAAGTCAGTTAGGTCAGCTTCCAGTGGAGGAAGACCTGGCAGTAAGAGTTCTAACTCAAGTTCCAAGAATGGTTCGCAACCTACAGGACAAAAACCTTACGAATTGTGAGCCTTTCTTTTATTGTTTTTCCTTTGAATTTTAATTAATTAATTTGCTTCAGCGAAGGCAATGAATACAGGAGAAACGGGTATGAAACTTTCAATTCCCAGCTCGGGGAAGATCCAATGACAGCGTTACGGACTCTAAAAAATCGACTACGGACCATGAATGTTTCTAGTTCGGCCAAAGATAGGACTGTAAAGGTTAAGCTGATTTCTTTATTTCATTCTTCCTCAAAGTAGACAGTAGAAAATAAAGTTAAGCTTTAGGCCCATTTATGTAAACAAGCTTGTGATAAACTCGCCACTGCAGAAGACGAAATGCAAAATCTCGCTCACGTTCGATCACAAGCAATCTTGCAAGGAGATACAAAGAAGGCAACAGAAGTATCCAAGCAGATGCATGACCTAAGAGACCGAGCAACATTCACTGCGTACACAGATTTACTTCTCGACGAAAACCAAGTATAGAGTTCAGTTTAATTAAAGTTCCTAATCGAGTAGTTTAGATCAATCCATTCGGAATAAATTCGAAATGGGTACCTGATCCAGAGCATTCAGAGCCTGAAGAGCAAGAAGAGAAACCGAAGTAAGTGACGTTCATTGCGTCGGCGGAATTTGCAACATCGTAAAATGTAAATATTTAGAAAGAAAAAGCCTCCTGAATTTAAGCCTATCCGGTCTATGAGTGCCCGTAAACGTGACCGCGAGAAAGACGAGAAGAAAGATAACAAACTTGCTCTACGCCCGTTGACACCGAATAAGCCGACCAAGAGAAATGAACGAATGTTTGGTAATAATTCAGTAGATCCGGTAACGGGACAGGTCAGAGGACTGGCACCTGGAGAAGATGATCCCTATTCACTGCCCAGTGAACTCGGGTAGGCAAAATTCAAGACCAAATGAATTATTAACTTTGATTTCAGAATGTGTCCTTACTGCGAAGAGCAGAATTACGATTTTTCAAGAACATCATTGTTGAAACGTCATATGAAGGAAGCTTGTCCCTGTTTGACTACTTGTGACTACTGTGATAAGGTAATAGAGGTCTCCACGCTGAATGATCATCAACTTAACCGCTGTCAGTTCGTGGAAGATTCTCTGGGGCCTTGTAACCTCTGTGGTCTTGCTTGTTACAAAGGAGAAGCTTCTCATCCTCGATGTCGAAGTGGGTATTAATACTTTCGTAGCACTAATGATAATCTGTTTCTAGAAATGGCTCCACCTGAAGGCGCTGAGTGGTGTCCTCTTTGCTCCATTGCAGTAAAGCCGAAGGATTCCAAGGAGGCGTGGAGTAAACATTTGAAGAAGGACTGTTACAACAATCCCAGAAAAGAAATGAGTGGAATACCTGATCCTGATTGGGGGCTTGTTATTAGTATTAGCGGAAGTAATCTTACATAATGATTGCAGGTTGTACAATAGTCAGAATCCACCAGTTCCTGAACCAGTATCATCTAACCAAGATGTATGAAAGAAAAATATCAATCTTCCCGTACAGAAATAGATACTAGTTTTTCTTTCTTTAAATTACAATAAGACCCATTTAAAATATGATTTTTCAGATAGATCCGGAAAGACGTGATGGCATGAATCCTAATGATCCTAATGATCCTAATAATCCTAATGATCCTAACAATCCTAACAATCCTAATGATCCTAATGATCCTAACGGTGTACCACCAGGAGGTTATCCACCGTATGGATCCAATGGATACCCACAATATATTTACACTACAAACAATGTTACTCCAGAGGCAATCAGGGGTGCATTTAGCAAAATTAAAGACGATCGTAAACTTGAGACAGAGAAAATGCGACAGGAAGAAGCTATGCGTGAGAAAGCAGAGGAGGAGGCGGCAGAGAAAGAAAGAAAACGATTGGAGGAGGAAGTCGCCAAAATAACGAAGAAACGAGAAGAAGAAAAGAAGAAGAAGATTAAGTGATCAAATCAGTTGAATTCACCAGCTCTATATTTCCCTGCTTAAATTCAATAAAAAAAACTTGATGTACAGAAATACGCATTCCAAAAATAAATTCGAAGGTGTAGATGTTTTAAATAATCCTGACAAGTCAAGAATGCCTCAGTAATTTTGAATCTGTTTAGCTTTTATTATTTCGTTAGCTGAATAAATGATATATTTAAAAAAAGCATTTTGGATTTCAATTCCCTTGATAATATCAAATAATGGTTGTTAAGAGAAACATGGTTCCAATAATTCAGTTAATAGGAGAAAATCTGGTAGAGGAATTTGTAGACTCCATTCATATCTGAAGGCGACAGATCAGTTTTGCTGATCCTCGAAGCAATAAAGTAACTGAGTGCAGAGAATTGGTGTTCTTTTGCATATATCTAGATCATTGACGTATCAGCATTACTGGTCATACTATAAAGCAACTTACTTGAAGCTGTTCCACGTCACTTTTATTAAAGTGAGTAATGACTTTGCTCAGGGCTGGTGACAGAGAAGAACCGATAAAAGTGTTGAGAATGTCGTTGAGGGATTTTCTCAACATTATCTGAGTTCTCAAAGGCAATGCCTGGAACTTCCGAAGAAATAAGTTAGCCTCGCTAGCTGTGTCATTGAGGTTATTCCAAATGTTCAGATGATCCTTTTCTTCATTTGTCAAGTTCTTCACAATAGTCTCTGTCACCATTATAGCATCCTGATGTTTATCCAAGTAATCAACGACAAAGTCCCTCTCCTCTTGGGTGCAGACTTGATCTGCTTTACCCATCAACACCTTCACTATAGAGTCGAGTCTGGAGGACCTGGCAGCAGAATCCAGGCGAGACCTGAAGAGATTGTCCACCGAAGCTACTGTTCTGATCTTCCCGAAGCAGTCAGAAACGTTGTGGTTGACAGCTAACGGGGGAAGTATCTAGATAAGTAATTTCCAAAGACATTTCCTCAAATAAGAAACTTACATGAGATACAACGCCGAGAGTCATTCCCAGGAGAAAGAGTTTTCCTACCATCATTATTCGAGACTCGACTATTAGGGAGAATAAAGCTTTTAAAACCTTCGACGTTGTGTCCAATTTGATGTTTGATAGCTTATCCCGCAAATTATGCAAAAATGTACTGATTCGACGTAGTTAACAAACAGATGAAATCCGAGTCAGTCATAATCCTGTCAATCAATTCCAACAGTCAACCGGATTTGGTTGGTCTTTCACAGCAACTCGAGCGGAAGTTATCAATTAAAAAAAACAAAAAGTCATACAATTTTGTAGTACGTTTATTCTATCTTAATAAAAGAATGCACGGAACAAAATTCCGACTACTTTAGAAATCGTTTATATCCCACGTGTCTCAGAAAAGCGCCACATAAGTGATCGAAGTAAGAAAATATGATCTCAGGATAGTAAAAGAAACGAGTTATTTCAATAAATACAGAAATAGATATAGTTAAGGAAAATATTTCTGGAAAGCATCAGTGACAAGGATCCGTTGCTAAGGAAAAAGAACTGGCAAGTAATCAGGTCCAGGAGCAGCATTTGTTCATCTTTCGAGCCTGAGTATAGAACATTTTGCTTTGCTCAGAAAGATTTTCACTAGCCTTCACAAGATCATCGAGTTTCTCGCCCCGTTCCAGCACTGACTGAATTGTATTGTGAAGCACAATCTTCGTTTCCTCCACTTCGTCCTGCACACGTGTCAGTGAATCTGCTTCGCGAGGGTTCTGCCATTTGGCCAACAAGTCGTGGAGCTTCGGATAGTTGCACTCCTTATCACTGTTAATGTTATTCCACTGAGAAGGATGAATGTAATTAGTAAAGTCTTCCATGACCTTACTGAGCATAGTAAATGCAACTCTGGCCTCATATTCGCCATCCGTAATACAAATGGCGGCTAGGTTATCCTGTCTGACATAACAGTGTATAAAATACTCTTGTTCTTTGATAGAACTGCGACTCGGAGTAGCTGCACGTTCAACTAACAAGCGGCCAGTAAAATCCATAAACTCCTAAATTGGTCATCAACAGTCGATCGAAAACAATGGAACATACTTTCACAGAACCACGTTGAAAAAAGCTGAAATCCTTCAAGTCATATTCATCTTTGAATAACTTGGGCTTGCTACCGGGAATCTTTTGGAAGATCAATATAGAATACAGTTTCATCACTAAAAACAAAGTAAGATACTCAATCAAGAACCTGGAAAAATAATTAACGGATATAACCGACCATAGAAGAAATCTCTCAAAATCAATTATTTAATAAATTAAGATCAACCATGACTAGGCTACAACACCCGAATTAAAAAGTTATCACAGATATGTCATAGTCTTTTAACAGCAGCGAGCCAATTTCTTTCGAAAGCATCTTCCGAGAATCGATCCATGGATTCTCTTGCTTTAGTTCGCATCGTGACCAGATCTTCATTGGATAATTTGCAGATCTCTCGAACATATTTCGCATACTCACTACCAGTAGACGCTAAGTACCCAGTAACCCCGTCTTTGATAATATCCAATTTCGGTCCACCGCTATTATGTGCAATCATGACTACACCAGCAGCCATAGATTCAACAACAGCAATTCCAAAATGCTCCTCAGTCATCGTATGAATACCAATCAGGCATTCCTCATTCAGCTTATTCAATTCATCAATAGGAATATTTAGTTTCCAGCTAATATTATTCCCAATACCAAGCTGCTCTGCATGCTGTTTCAGTTCGTCGACACGTTGACGATCCTCATCATTTCGACAGCCACCAACAATACAAAGACGAACGTTGAGATTGTCATCCAAAGACCTCTTTAGCACATCAATCTGTAGTTTGTGGTTCTTCTCGGGTCGAATTTGTCCAACCGATAGAATAACTACTGGATCTCCTTTCGCACGAACGAGTTTATTCACACCTTTGACCTCAACAGGAGGGAAAACTTTGATAGGATTACAATTCCATAGATTCTTGATATGATCTTCGGTCCAACTGCAATAACCCGGTTATCAAAATCCGTTAAGAAAACAACGAACCTTCCATTCACCATCACAACATCAGCAGCTTTCCCGGCAAACTTATATAACCGAGCAAACAGTCGGTAATACAATAACTTTGCAGATGTCAGCTTTTCACTGTGAGCAATGAAACTAGCATTATTGTACATTTCAGTACCTGTTTCAACTCGTTTGATCATTTGAGAGGTAATTGTGGGGTAATGAACATAGCAAGCAACACGACACCCTCCAAGGAATCGAAAGAGTGGCATAGACAATGGACATCCAGTAGTGTCAATAAAAATCTCGGGAAGAAATCGCACAAGACCTTCGAAAGCAACCATGCATTCGGCCAGGCTCTGGAGAATCAAAGTAAATCGTGGGAAATTTTTGGGACTCATCCATCCGACGGTTCTAGAAGAATACTTCATTAATATGCAAAGCAGGAAGATAATTATCACCCACCGAAGCTGCACAAACTCAACATCATCTTCATCAATTGAAATGTTGAAGCGCGAACGGACCAAATTGAGGACATCTTTCTTCCCGGAGCTTGGTACACGTGAATAAACCACTATATTGTGGTTTTTATGAATGGATCTAGAGCGAACAGCACTTCATTTTCAGTAATTGCCATAAGGCAACAAAGCGCGCAAAGCACCCTCATGACGCAAATCGCATGCCAGGGTTTTGCCAGTAGCAGCTTATAAAGCAACCCCCTACGCTTCAGTTCATTGCAGAAAAGCAGCATCTAAATATAAACGAAACCACCATAAAGCGAGGAATGCTTCAAAGGGTTTCGCACATGCTCGATATCTAAGCAAATGAATCTTCCTCTCAATTAAAGCGACCAGAACATACGTGTTCCAATTACTGAAACACTAGTTAGCTCCTGATTAACAATTACATAAAATGTACACAATGAAAAGCTCGTGCGCTCTGTCAAGAACAACAGACAGCCACAAGTGATTAATACCTACTTCTCGTGTTTTAGAGTTTTAATGGCATGAAACAGAACACGTTCACCACCTCCGGCTCCATCACAGTAAGGATGAAAGAAAGCTATTGAGCTTTTTCTCCTGAAATAATTAGTAAAATATTGCGTGAAAGCAATAGGACAAACCTGTAGATACGACGAAAAACAAAAACAATAAAAATAAAGATGGAAATAACAGCAACAACGTTTCCCAGCATTGCTCCAAAAACTACAAGTATACATGGAAACGGTTTAAAAAAGTAAGTATCATATGACTGAATAACATATCAAACCGCCGACCGGAATTCCTCATTATTCATTTCAATAACAACAAACAAATCTCTAACAACCTATCTGGACTATGGAGTCATTCGATATCACTAAAATACTTCCTTGCAGTGCTGTCTTCCACCAAAACCTTCGGGCGTTCACGGACAAATCGACCTTTGTAGTCAACCCGTGGTGAGTTAACTCCATGACGCACATGGTATGGCTCGTAAGGATCATTCGGATAGTGTTTGCGACGCAACCAGAACGGACTCATCATCTTATCCAGCATCATACACTCCTCTTTGGTGCAAGTTTCGAAATAGTCCGCTGTTTCCTCAAAGACTTCGTTCTTTGTATATCGAAGCTTATTCCGTCCGGGATGTGCTCTAATCCACATTCCTGGAAGAATTCATATATATAACTCGTCGGTAGGAATATGTAGTAAGGAAGCTTACCATTATTCAGTCTTTTGAAGCGATCTAAGACATCTTGAGCTGGACGCTTCCGACCCACATACTGATCAAATCGAATATGGTGCTCCCAATGAGGAATCCTGGCAATACCTCTGGTTGCAATCGATAGAGCAGAAGATGCCCTGCCAAGAAACTGAATACTAGAGCTGGGCAACATAATCCATTCACATTAACAAATAAAAAATGAAACCACAACAAGTCGGTCGTTTGTCCGCTTGAAGTACAAACGAACGTGGCAAGCGATTGGCGAAATGCACTCTTCGCCAACAGATAATTTCTGATTCGCGATCCGTGAGGTGATAACTGCAATTTCTAATTTCGTTGTTTGCAGATAATTTTGCTGATAATATGCCGGAACTGGATAATGGATCACGTCGAAGATATAATATTCTGCTAGGTGAGTGGGTTATTGTCTGCAAAGACAGGTTGAACCGGCCATGGAAAGGCATCACCGAACCTCAGCCAGCTTCCACCAAGGGAGGAGAGCCAGGTGCGAATTATTTGGCACCAGGTGGAACCAGGGCTAATGGCATCAAGACTCCGGACTATTCAGGAACTTTTGTTTTTGAAAATGATTTCCCCATTTTCTGTCGGAAAGACGATGCTACTTGTCCAGAAACTCCAATTGAGGATGAGGATGGATTATTTATTCAGCAGAAGACATACGGTGAGTGTTCTGTATTTTCACTGAATAACACTCATCAAATTTGAGGCATTAGCAAGGTCATTTGCTTTCATCCAGACTCTTCAAAGAGACAAGTCTTCATGACTAACAAGGAAAATGAAGAAGTCGTGAAAACCTTCATCCAGCAGATTCAGGAGATGAAAAAGGATTACGACTGGATCCAAGTTTGTCTTTCATTATTTCCATAATAATGTCCACAGGTTTTCGAAAATCACGGGCAAATTGTGGGCTGTTCGAACAGTCATCCTCATTGTCAAATTTGGGCAACGACATTCCTGCCGTCGAATTCCGAAAAGCGGGACAGAAATCAAAGAGAGTATTTTCAAAAGAAAGGTCGTCCAATGTTATTAGATTATTTGGAAAAAGAACACAGAAAGCAAGAAAGAATAGTCCTGAAGAATGATCATTGGACTGTTCTCGTTCCGTACTGGGCATATTGGCCCTTCGAAACTATGGTTCTCCCACACAGACATGTGAAACGTCTCGATGAACTCACTCAGGTGAGTTTTGTCTCTTGTTATTCTCAGTCTCATGAAATTTAGCCGGAAATTGAGGATCTTGCGAAGATAACAAAGCAGCTCTTAATCAAGTACGACAACATATTCAAGTGTGATTTCCCGTTCTTGTTCGGCTGGCATGGGGCCCCTACCGGATCGTTCTTGAATCAGAATTGCGACCACTGGCAACTGCATGCTGTTTACTTCCCTCCACTCGTGAGATCTGCCACGATTAAGAAATTCCTAGCTGGTTATGAAACTATGTGTGAAGCCCAACGTGACTTTACTCCAGAAAAGGTCGGTTTTCTCTCCTTGTCAAGATGAACACATTTTTCAGGCAGCGGATGTCCTCAGAGCTCAGAGCGCCTCGCATTACACTGATGAAGCTGCCTGATGTTGTTCATATCATATCATAAGCTGCCGCCGGCTTTCTGTTCCAGTTAACCTAATTTAGTTTCCGCTCTCGAACTTTTTTCCAGAAGAAATTAGATTATAAAGAATCTGTTGGATAACATGACTGCCAAATGTCTTCTTACTCTAAGGATATTAATCACTCAAGTAGCTTAATCTGAGAAAGTCGATATGAAAGTCGCCTGAACAAGCTCTTTCTTGTGTACGGGCTATTTTGCGCACTCTCATGGATGTTAAAGGTGTCATTGTCCAGTCGGTTACTGAAAATTGAAAATGCAGCGGACTTCTTTGCGGTAACTCTGGTCGAGAACTCTTTCAAAAACTGACCACAGAAAAACAGTTTTTATCCTATCGCGAGTCATTGTTTGTTCACCCTCTCGGTCAGTTTTCCTGTAAGTGAGGAACCAACTCATGGTCGATATCTGGTCATTCGGATATTAACTGTTTGGCATATCCACTAATTTTGGACCGTTCGCCTGTTCGCCATTCGCGCCCAGGTTTTCTCTTTCCCAGTGACCCGAATGGCTTGATTTCAGTTGCAAAGGACAGAGGTCATCATGCTTTGGTGAGGGTCATCTCTTCTCTGCCAATGTTCCGAGTCGCTGACTCTTTCTGTCCGTTCTCCCATGGTCGGAAAATTCCCGTTGATTATTGCAGGTCTTACCTTTGATTCTCAAATGTCGGTCAGGAAGACTTCCTGGAGAGCCGATGACAAAGAAAGACTACCATAATTACAATCCGTTGACTTGTTATGCACTTTTTCTTTGTTTGTCGATCGAGAACCTGGAAGCTTCATATTTCTTCTTGTTATTGATTTCCCTATAGGAAATAATCTGTTCTGATAAAAAAACCTACTTGCCGTGTTCCCGTTTCCTGACAGCTCATTTTCTTGTTTGCCTAAATAATGTTTACATTACTTTTGTTTTCCTCGGGATCTGTTGCCAATCCGTGTTGGCCAGCGGTCGCGATCCTGGTAGAAAGCCTGACTGAGTGCCCTCGAGACACCCTCGAATAGCCACGGTTGAAGCTCGAATTGTTGAGGCGAACGACGACGTTCATCCCTTATCCCTTCTTGCTCTCTCATCGCTTTTCCTTCCAAAATGCCCGAAACGCAATTTGTTGTCGAAGGCGCTAAACTTAACGCAAGGAACGGCACTCTTCATTTGGCACAGGAGTGCTCATTTTAGCCATTGCTTTCGATTTTCTGGATATTCATTCCCAATTCCATGCTCTTCCCCGAGACTCCGTTGAAACCGATCGTTGTCTTCTTCATCTTGCGAATGATGAATACCCCCACTTGACAGGCTAAATTCCTCTACTTCATTGAGAGAAAAACTCCTGCCGGCGCAAAATCGGATTGAACGACCATTTTCTCTTTTCACATAGTTTAGACAAAATTTTCTTTCAAAACCCCTCCTGAATATTATTGCTTACGTTTGTTGTTTGTTGGGAAAATTGTTCTTTCCTCACTGGCCGTGTTGAGCAATTGCCAAAAGCCACGATCTTATGACCATTTCATTTCTTCATTTTCAGTAATACCAAGATGGTGTATGGCTGTGGAAACCAATTAATCAAGTTTGTTGTTTTCGCAACAAATCTACTAATCTTCTTTTGTGGAGGACTGATTTGTGGATTCTCTCTGTGGGCCAATCTGGATAAGAATTTCGCCCTTCATCTCAGTGACTTTGCTAGACAAGTCAAGATCAGCGATGAATTCGTCGACGATCTTGCAAAGTATCAAGCATCTCTCTGGGTCCTCGTCGCTGTAGGAGCTCTGCTCTTCATCGTCGGCTTTTTGGGATGCTGTGGAGCTCTTTGCGAATCCATGCTTCTCCTGGCCCTGCAATTTATTATCATCCTGATTCTGATCATCGTTGAGATTTTCGCTTTGGGATATCTTCTCGTGAACCGCACGGATCTACTAGCCAATCTCAAACATTTCATGGAAGAGTCTGCAAAAACGACGGACGGGAGAATGCAATTGCTTCCGATCCAGACAGTACTTCAGTGTTGTGGAGCCACGGCCGACACGATGCAGACGTACAAAGAAGAAGGCCGATGTAAAGGAATGCTTTCCACCGCTGTAAGATCTCGCTCCCTTTTATCTTTAAACAATAATTTATTTTAGCCGGATTGCTACTCTATTATTTCCGAAAAGTTGGAAAATGCTGGAGAGACTATCGTTGCCATCGGGGTTTTCTGCGTGATCCTCGAATTTGCTTCTCTGATCTTTAACTGCGTGCTTTTCCGAGCGTTCCGTGACCGTGAAAATCCTTATATTGCTACTTACTGATCAATTCTACATTATCAAAAGTCAGTTTCATTCCGAATTTGTTTACAACCCGCATTTTCTACGTTATCGCCAATATTGCCCGATTACTACACTCATGAGCTCTGATCTTCATACGGCTTCCGAAATGAAAATCAATAATTTACTGATTATTAGTACGGACGACATATTCACAACAAGTGCTGTATGTATATAGTAGCAAATTAATTATCTAATTAAATTATTGAAATCAGGAGCTTTTGGGGAATAAAGAGATCATGTTTGAGGAATTACAAAAGTGGTGAGTTCATTTTGATCTTCGATACAGACGCTTGTTGCAATTGCTGTTTTCTCATCCTCATGTTTTGTTGTTGACTAGCTTCGCCAGATTCTTCGGAGCTAAAAGTACATAACCATATTAGATTCTGCTTAAATAAACTTACATAACAACTCTCGCTCGAGGACCGAGACGTTTCACTCTGCCATTTTCCGTGAACCCCGGTCGTCTTTCTGATTCGGCGACTTTCATGAAGTTATCTACCTGAAATCATTAAGAGGTCTTAGGATTTTCTAAATTAGATTTTAAAGTGTGAGGGAATTAGAGCTAGTGCCGTGAATACTAATGAAAAATAACCCACGATAATGGTAATCGGGAGGGCTAAGACTAGTACGCCACACGCAATGGCTCCCGTTGCAACCAACTTCCCTGCTGGAATTTGTGAAATTAAAATATAAGTACTTTATTCGAGTCTAATTCTGCTTACCAACAGTCGTCGGAGTGAGGTCACCATAGCCAACCTGTAAAGCAAAGTAACATAGTTATCGTTAATAGTGAGTGACTAACCGTTGACATCGTGACGAGACACCACCAACAGCTGGCAGGGATGCTGTAGAAACCAGAATTCGGCTCGTCTTTTTCGAGGAAGTAAACAAGAGTACTAAAGAAAATAACACCAGTCATGACCACCATCCCCATCATCCCGAGTTGTCGGCAACTCGCTTTAAGGGTTTTTCCAAACATTTGAAGACCACTGCTGTACCGGCCAAGCTTCAATACTCGGATAACTCTGAGTACTCGTAATATTCTGATAACCAGGAATGCACCCTTCAAATAAAGTTACTCGTTGAATATTTGTCAGTAAGATGAAACCGACCTTTAAATCCTGAAGCTGCTCGGTACTAACTCCGAAGATGGACAAGCTCATTTCAATCATGAAAGGCAAAATGGCGAAAAGATCAATAATATTCAAGGGTTGATGGAACGTTTTCCACCTATTGGCACTGACGAGCATCTTCAGAAAGTACTCGAAGGAAAACCAAACAATACAAACGTATTCAATTCTAACAAGGATCGGATGAGGATCTCGATCAATAATCACCTGACTATTATCTAAAAAGTAATTTAGATTGAACTACTTTTCGAAATCAACTTACTTTTTCTATCGTGTCTTGTGTTTGGTACTTGGAGATCTGGGATAGATCCCAGGACAAGTCCAGAAATGGAAATAAGTACAAAAGAGACTGAGAGGAAAGCGAATATCTGTCCGTAAATTGAACTAGTTGGTTCCTCAATAATCTGCCAAATCCTCCTTCGAATTTCACCATGTCGTATGTCTTGAAATTCATCGACAGTGTCGTCTTTTTTATCATCTGAATCTTGGACTTCCTCTTCCCCACAGCAGCAGGGAGAAAAATAAGGGGTTGGATCAATTCCCCAGTAATCGAGTTCATCTAAAATATCCTGAGGACAGGCTTGAGCAGGCTGATGAATCTTCCCAATAAGGTAAAACTGATAGACTGTATGGAACGATGTTGGCTGTCTTTCGAAATAGTACTCATTAGTTTCTTCAAAATAAGCATCTACCAAGAGAAGCCTCTCATCGTGAGGTAGCTGGACCAAGTAAGAAAGAAGTCCTAAAAGAAGCCTGTATCTTGTGTTAAATCCATACAATTATTGATTACCGCATTTGCGAGAAACTATAGTATCAATTCTGAGTACAAAAGACTGCCCTCCGATATTCAAGTGCAGGAAAGAAGATGATTTCCTTCTGTCGTGGACTACGATTCCCTGAAGCTGGAAAGTTTTAAACTCAGTTAAACATTGTACTTGCCATTGTTTTATCTTCCGAAGGCATAGGAAGGTTCAGGTTCTTCAATACGATAGGGAAGTCAGGTTCCGCCGATGCGTTTGTATCGTTTTCTGTAAGTGAAGTCCCTCCATTCAGATGCTCGGTTCTGAAAGAAAGCGTTGATTACGATTGTTTCTAACGAATTACGACTTTAATCTATGAATATAGGAAGCAATTCTTTCCGTTTCCTTATTCAATACCTGATTGTTGTTTCTAGCGTGCCTATTGATTCGGTAAATCCCGTGTGATGTAGTTGCCATAACGGTTCCTTGGAGAACTGCAGAATTCATTGTGAAAACACAATCGACGAATGACAAATTAAATAATACTCGACATAAGCTTGTCAAAGTAAAATGTAGATAAAGAAGTCAGGTGTACGGCAACTAGGAGACGACTAACCTTATGACAGCAGTTTGGAGAAAGCAAAAAAGTAATGCCAAAGGTGCGCAAAGTAAGCCACCACGCCCTAAGGTAACAGTCGATCAAGAATAAATTCTTTTATTGGTGCTAGTGCCGAAATATTCGAATAAAATTTCACGTAAAATCTCAGTTTATGACCTGGCTTTGCCACAAAGATAAACCAAGTTGTTTAACTCTAATTTCCTCATAAATAGTAATCGCACTACTTATGATGTAGTTTGTGATGTATTCTGAATGCTTTCGGGCTGTTTCATTTTATTAGTTTCCATCATCTTTCTATCTAAAAGATGTACAAGCAAAAGGGATTCAAAATTATAAAAACAATCTAAATGAAATCCACGATTCATTTTAGATTTAAAATCAAAAAACTTGGTTTGTCTTATTAACGAAAAGCCTCGAAAAAGCTTTTGTTACCAGGTGCAGTCTAAACGACTTTTTACAGACATCTATATTTCTAATAAGAGGAAGAAAATAAATTTAAGTATTATTCAAAAAAATTTTAATTCGGACAGAAAAATTGGGTAAAAGTATAACCATTCGAGATTGTAAACCGGATGAATAATAATAACATCCAGTCAAGCATGTGTGCAGAATGGCATTTACACAGATAGAAAGATGACGCCAGATCAAATGGATATCCACGGAAAAGGTTGGCAACGACTCTCTGCATAAGGAAATTTCACTCTCTTTTTTCATCGGATACCTTTACAAATACAAAGCTAATAAAAGGTAATTGTAATCTATAGAAAATTGGAAAGCTACACGAATTCATGCAAGGTAATAAACCATGAGCTGGATTGAAATCGTGCCCTTTATGGGAACCTTATGGAGAGTAAATTCTTCAGACTTACCTAGTAGCTACTGCTTCGTTCACCAATAACTGAGACTCGTTCTTCAGGTGGTAGAGTTTATTGAACGGGAAGGCTCGATGATTACCAGCCTTGCTGAGCATGTCTGCTACTGCAGTGAAGTAATTGAACGAGGTATATATACGGTTATCAAAATACGATTGAGTGACTTACCGTTGTCTTTCCGTGGTTTTGAATTTCCTGCAATCTGAGAGAGCATTTCCACATGGAAGAGGACACAGTATCCCAGGAAGAGCACTAGCTAACGGATACTCTTCATTCAAAGAGCCAGATGAAGTTCAAAAAACAGAAGAGGAGAACTTCCAAATATATTTTTCCTGAACAATATGCAAACGAAACCGTTCGAAGAATTATCTTTAATGCATTGCAGTGTACATGTTTAAATTAGTGCTGTATTCCCAAACAAAATGTAGACTAATACGTAATTCTGGAAATTTATGACCATCCTCGTTCAAGATCTAATATTAAAGGAAATTTCAGCAAGTGGAACTGAATTTGCACTAATTTGCAGATGCTTGAATTAATGACTTATTTATAAACGTCTCCATTGTGTTTATATTTATATAGATACTCATTATAAGTATAGTTTCTGAACTCCATTTGGAAGTGCATACACCGATGTCCTTATCTAACATCGAACCATGCGATAGTTTGTGGATTAAAGGTTGGCAGCTACAACTGTTCTTAACTCATAGAGGAACTTGCGTCAACATTCGTGAGTTGCCCCGCCCCGATTTCAAGTTTCGATCATCATCATTCTGCTGCAATAACTTTTCAGTATTTGGAAGTGTCCCAAGGTGGGTCTTCTTCAACTCAATTTGACCTTGGTGGATCAGACAGCGAAACAACTTGTTGAGGACAAGTCCACATTCAGCTGGGATTGCCGTTCGCGTTCGCTACAGCTGTTCCTATATCAATTCGTCAAATTTACTCAACTCGGCGTCACTAAATGACCGAGAAACCAGGTAGGTCCACTGTTCAGTGAAGAATTCACTTTAGTTTTTGTTGAAGACGTTTTTCGTTGTTCATATTTTATTCACAGGAATTTTTTTCGTCGAACGATCGGCAATGTTTTGCTTACAAACTTAGACATGGCGCTTTTTATTTTGTTCTATCTAGGAAATTTTATACAAAGGTCATCCAGTGCATTGGTGCGCTTTCTCATTCCACTCGCATCCGCCCAGTGCATTTTAAAAGCACTTCCTCGCGGTTAGCAACAGGACAAATAAAGCCAGCTCTCTGCTGCCGCGTTGTAGCAGATTACATCATTCTTGGCGAGAAAAGAACTTTCGAAGTTATTTATTCCAAATATTTCGCTAATTGTGGGAAATGTCTCAAAATGTTCCAGGATTGTGTCTGTCAACCCGACTGAACCTAGCATTCGTCTGTTTCCTTGGATGTATTATTGTCTATGCCGTCCGCAGCAATGTCAGCTTCGCTATAGTCTGTATGGTCAATAGTACAGCTCTCGAACAGACCAATGATGGTATTACTGCGGATTCTAAGAAACAACAATGTATCAGAGCAAGCAAAGGAAACGACAGCGTCGAAATAGACAAGGTGAGCGATTATTCACTTTCAAAATTATGTTCTGTCTGTCGGTTTTTGAGACAACTCGAATGTACTTTGAGTTTCATTTGAGATCTGAGCAAGAAGTGGAAATTTATGAGCAAGTTTTCAGATAGAAGGATCTTTCGCATGGGATAAAAGTGTCCAAGGAAATATTCTCGGAGCCTTTTTCTATGGCTATATGAGCAGTCAGATTCTGTCCGGCTATCTTGCTTCAAAATATGGAGGGAAGTTAGTCATCGGCTTCACTGGAATTGGAGGAGCAATTTTGACTTTAATTAGTCCACTGGCAGCAAATACAAGTGTTTATGCCTTTATTTTTGTCAGAGCACTCCTCGGATTCTTTCAGGTAAACACCTATTATTCGGAATAAAATTATATAATGCACTTTAGGCTTCAACATTCCCAGCGATGCATGCAATGTGGTCTCTGTGGGCTCCTCCACTTGAAAGAAGTGTCCTTACAGGTATCAGTTATGCTGGGGCTCAGATTGGAAACGTTCTTGTGATGCCTATGTCTGGATTGCTCTGCAAATACGGTCCTTTCGGTGGCTGGCCTTCAATCTTCTACTTCCTCGGTAAGGAATTATACATCTTTGAACTTTCGAGAACCCTTCAATTACAGGAATTTTTGCTCTGTTATGGTGCGGTCTGTGGTTCTACTACGTCTCCGACAACCCTCAAAATCATCCAAAGATTTCTGAAGACGAAAAAAAATATATTACTGAATCTTTAGGTGATTCCAGTGGAGGATCTGATTCAGAGGTTTGGTAATTTCTGGAATCTTAGTGATGACAACTATTTTCAGCGTCCTCCAGTTCCTTGGAAGAAGATCCTCACGTCCTTGCCGATTTGGGCTATCTTTGTGGGGCATTTCGCTGGAGATTGGGGAGCTTACATGATGGCAACTAGCTTACCATTGTTTATGAATGACGTTCTCGGATTCGATCTAACCTCAATGGGTTTTCTAACTTCTATTCCGTATATTTTCTACTTTATTTGCATCAATGTCGGAGGAATCCTCGCAGACACTTTACAGAACAAAAAAATACTATCGACAGTGAACACGAGACGACTGGCAATGCTCGTAGGTAAGTACGTTTACACCACGTGGGTGATTATCTAAGTATTGACAACTGATCCTGCATTTACGTATTTCGTTTACTTTGCGGTTTTTTAGAAAAGGTTTCGAAATCAAAAGAAAGGGAAAAATGAGTGAGAAAGAATGTACATAATTGATGGATGAGTTTCAGCTCTCGGATCCCAGGCACTCTTTCTCGTTCTTATTGGGTACTGCACTTGTGGACAAGAAGCTCTGGTCATTCTGCTGATCACCTTGAGTATTGGACTCTCCGGCTTGCAGTATGCGGGTTTCGTTGTAAACTATCTGGATGTCGCTCCTACATTCGCGGGTCCCATTCTGGGTATTGGAAACACAATATCCTGTGTCGCAGGTATTCTGGCTCCAAAGTTCATGGGATTGTTGACACCAAACGTAAGCCGGATTGTCTGATTAGCGAAAAGTGTCAACATGATCGTTTTAGGGTACTAAGGAGGAGTGGCAGACTGTTTTCTACTTGACCGGAGCAATTCTGATCTTTGGTGCAGTTTTCTTCAGTATCTTCGCTAAAGGAGAACTCCAGCCTTGGGCTAACACGAGTCGTCCACCAATCGAGATGACAGAGAGACTCCTCATTTCCCCAGAAAGTTCGAAAAAGACTGACGAAAAAGAGAATCACGCAGCTTAACTACATCCTAAATGAGAATTTAACGGGTTTTACACAGAAGCCTTTAAATCAGTCTCATTTATAGAGGAACAGAAATTATAATTAATATGATCTGTTAGACCATATCAGCACTTTCTAGTTGAGCTTATTATCAATCAGTTAGAACAAAGTATTTGTTTTGAGTTAAGTAGAATCATATAAAACATGCAGCACAGTGCCTTCGTCTATCTTGTAATCACGTAGTGTCCGATCTGTTTCCAGCATTTGTCCTCAAATATAGCAATTATTAATAAATGTTTTTTGAAAGTTAATTACCTTGGAAAGCTAAGTCGAAGTTTTTACAATCCCGTTCTGAGTCAATTTCTTCGACAAGATCTTGCACTGTTTCATTTTCTCCAATATCCACTGATATGGTGTGTCCATTGGGAAACTGGAAATATCTCGTTACTTAAGCTACGAATAAAAGAGATACCTTAACGAATAAAATCATTTCTAAAGTAGATAATAATTTGAGGAAATAGCCAGCAGAAGATTACAGAACTATATATTTCGAAAACAATTGACAATTTTCGATAATGTGACAACGAAGTTCGGCGAAATTTCAACGTTGATTCACGTCTTTCGAAAAAAAGTCGCCTGTCTATTTTTCTGTTATTGATTCGTTAACCCTTCTCTGATATAGATTTTTCGAAAAGGAAATGGAGTGCGAATGTTCGTGAAATTAATGAATTTGTTTACGTGGTGTTTGATCTAATAACTCGTCTCAGTAAGTAAAAATTAGATCAAGATTTCTCAACAAATCTCGACATATTTTAAGCAATATATTAATTCAGCTTTTTTTGGAATATTAAACAGTTGATTATACGATTAGTTGTTGAATTAACTCACTATCAGTAGTCAGCAACAGATTCAGACAATTGAATTCATCATTAATACGGATATTACCTAAAAGGTTAGAAAATAATTATGATCAGAATACAGCACAATATCTTCACATTTGAGTCACGTTATCAAATAAATCACGCAGCACCCATTCTAGAAATGGTAGTGTCAATTAATGAAATAATTTCAAACATCTTCATGTAAGAGAAATAATTAAAAATATAATCAAATGAAATAACTGATATGTCAAATAAAAAATAAACGGACAATACCAATTTCTTATTTTGTTCCCACATTTTCTATATATGAACCTTCGACAATGAGTTTGATCTCGTTCTCTCCCGTCGAGTAAATTCGAGACATGATTACAAATCATTTCAACTTATTATTTCATCAATGGAATGGGAGATACTTTCATTATCATTGTGATCTCGATAATATATGTAGTAATGGTAGTGTGTCTATGATTGTTATCGATAGGAATATCATAATTTGATCTTTTGAGATTTAACAAGAAAATAAGAATTGCAAAAGAGTATTAGAGATGCAGTCCAGATAAAAGAGAAAGAATTCTCAGTGCTATGGTCATAGTCGTTTGTCTAGAGGTTTCGTGGAGAATAAAACAGAACGTCTTTGAGAGTGTAAAAATAAGAGGTCCCAAGAGATGATCTTTATAGCAAGGAAGAAGTCGCTATTTTCTCGGTTAGTATTGGGAGAAATGACTTCTCTTCTTTCATTGTTTCTCTTATTTTCTCTCATTTCATCATTAGTTTCAAATGAAATCAATGAAGTCTTGAAGAAACCAAAGCACTACAACATCGACCTGGACCTTCCACCAGAAGAAAGATGGAATCAAGTCATCGACGATCATCTCGATGCAATCCCACTTGTACTGGAAGAAGCAAAGTCATACGTCCCAACTCCTCTTCAGAAACCACTGTTCTGGATAGCTGAGAAGTTGACTTCATTGTTCCCAGAAGATTATGTCAGGGAAATGAGAGGAATTGCCAATCGTTCTGGTCTTGCATTCGGAGAGATTGTAGGACTTAATATCTTGTATGATATTACAAGTTTCAATCGTCATATTTTCTCCCCTTTCGCTTGTACGTCAATTGTGGCAGAGGATACGAAAGGCAGAATCCTTCATGGGAGGAATCTGGATTACGATATGGGGACTCTACTCAGAAATATTACAATTATTGCTGACTTTACAAAGAAAGGTAAAGTTGAATTCACCGCAACCACTTTTGCTCTGTATGTTGGTATTTTGACTGGTCAAAAGCCCCAGGCATATGCAATCAGTTTGAACGCTCGATGTGAGTTTGCTGACATTGTCTTTTATTCTGAATTCGAAATTCAAATTCCAGACGCAGGCGGTTACATCGATAACATCATAATGGAAATAATAACATTTTTTAAAAATCCAGTCAGCTTTGACATCAGAAAAGTATTCAGATTGTTTCTTAAGTTAAATTTATCGAGGTTTTTAGACTTTGGAAACAAAGGAAAATTATACAGATGCAATTACTCATCTCAGCAGAGTTCATTTTGTTGCTCCTTCTTACTTGATTGTATCTGGAACGAAGGCTGGACAGGGAGTTGTCATAACGAGGTAAGTCTTAGTTTTTGTTGGTCGTGAGAAATTTGGGACCCAGAAACCGGTGGAAGGCTACTGATATTTTCGAACTCAATGCTGTCAAAGGAAGGTGGTTCCTGGTAGAAACGAACTTCGATCACTGGAAGGAGCCGGAAGATGACAGAAGGTAAAAACAAGAAGCTATTACATTAAAGTGGGATAATTTCAGAAAAGCAGCTGTGAAGTACTTGATGGAATTAAAACGCAATAATCTCAACGAAAACACATTATTTACAGTCATCAGCAAGCCATCTATTAATAACAAGTAAGTCCATTGGATCCAAAACAAACTAAGCTAAATCAAATGTAGCATGACAATATTTTCTACCATAATGTCTGCTGCGAGACCGGATCTGCTGTACAATTCTACTTTCATTCGAGTCAAGTAAACACCATTATTGATTTCGTCTTCAAGGACCTGGAGAGTAATTATTTATTTTCCTAATTCAGCCTTCAATATATCCCAATTCAAGGTGCTGAATATGACTTTAATAAAAATTGACCCTTCGAGTGTTCTTGACATGTGTTTTCAACCGTCCTACGCTGACGTTGTCGACTTCGTAAATTAAAAAAATCTGAGCTACTTTGGTCTTTGGCGCCCTGGAATAAGTCACCAGTGATTCATCCTTTTTATGTCCTATAAACCTAGGCCAAAAATGAAATTGGGTATAAAAATCGAAGATAAATCCTAGTTAGAACTTGTTTTGGAGTCTTACGTAATCAGGTCTTGTAAGTGGAGCTGGATGTAAACCGGATTCCAATTTACTATTTCTGGCTCAGACATGCGCGAAATCCTCAGCTCGTTGTCCTCAAGGCTTTCGGGAAACCGCTTATCCTAGCTGGAGTCCTCGACAACTGACGTTGAAACAGATCATCTTGCGGTTGTCGGTTCAATAAATTTGATACCCAGTGACCGCGTAAACAGTTGGAAGTGTAACTCCGAGTTTCACTCGTTTATGAACTGGCCAACTGACCAACGACTATCGGCATTTGTTGATGGCAAGTTGGCTCAACTTCTGGCATTGTAAACAATCTCTAATTCAATAAGCGCGTTTTTGGAATGCTTTTGCCAAGGTTATCACCAGATGAATTTAAGTTGGAGGAATAAGACATCTGTCATGTAATCTGGCTATGAACGTAATCAACTTGTCATTAATATATTATTCACTTCCGTTCTTACCAAAATTTAACCTACCCTACCGAGAAACGGTTGCAAGAGCTCTGCTGCTAGATTTATTGCTTCCTCGATATCGAAATTCTCACTTTGAAAGTTCTATTATCCTCGTGAATACAAACCCTGGATTGCTTACTTCCTGTTTTCACCTTTACATTTATCGTCATTTATTCTGTCATTCGTGTCTGTTTTATTTTTTCTCGTCTGTGTAGCTTTATTTTTTAGCATGAAGATTAAGTTTGCATCACTAGGCTTACGTCTGGCTCAATCTGGAATTTATTCCAGAGCACGTCAGACTAGCTCTTTTTCGGCTCAACCCGCGAGGATGTTGAACCAAAAATATCATTCTTCACTTTGATATTCAAGGATTAGCCTCTGAAGCAATCTCCACTGAAAGCAATAAAAAACATTTGCGGGAGGCCTTAAACTAATATCTTTCTTTTGAGACTGATATTCATGTAGAACGCAGAGATTTGAAATGTCGCGAGAGGATTTTCGATGCTTTGCGTTTATCCCAAATTGTATTTGCGAGGCATTTTTCAATGTTGCCATCGACATTTTCACCTGCCCCCATGTGTTTAATGTGCTAGAACCACTCAACTTCATTGTCTAAAGTAGTTTTGGATTTGGTACTTGGATTTCCACTTTTGCAAATGAGCTCTTGCGAAGCTCCTTGCCTCGAGCAATTTTATCTGCGTAGCCGGTTATAGGGAACTTGGCCAATTTTATGACGCAAATTTGGTCATTCCCAAGGAAGTTCTCAAGTCTATTCGGGCGAAAATTTTATCGGTTCGAAAACATGACGAAATTTCCGCTCTTCTTTGATTTGCTGGGTTTAAGGAAGTTCAACTCTGTCGAAAGGAGAAGTCGCTTTTCTGAATGCCCATTTACGTAAACTCCTGCTACAGCTGAGGATATTTTTATCCCTGCATCAAGTTTCACGCTGCAAACTTCGGTTCATCTTCTTTTTAGACCTTTGTTCTTTTCTGGTCTTGTAAATCCTTTTCCAAAGTAGAAGGTGTAATACAAGCACAAGGACTTCGCTCAATAATCTCCCATTTCATGACATCAAACAGATGTAACTTTTGCCATTTCGTGATGCTTAATTTGTTTTCTGGTTTGAAATTCCTCGGCAAGAGCCCAAATGAGTCTGATAATCCCATTTTGTCTTCTTCCTACTAAAGCCTCTTTTCTCACCTCTCCCATCACATTGGGCGGCCTTTGGCTCATCGATGTTGTCAGCTAATTTTGGGCTCCTATTTTGTCATTTTCATAGTTACCTTCTTTTCTCACAAGTAGTTAATTTTCTAGTTTATTTTTGGTTGAACGAACTGATCTTAAGAACCAACCATGGTAACCCCCACATTTCTTATTTTTGTTTTTTTGCTAATTCGCCCACAGAACGTAGCATGAAAATAATTTCTCGACTTTTTAGACCAGAAAGAACTCAAATTGACTTCAAAATGGGTAGCGAATCTTCGAAGCATGTACATGAAAGTAAGGTGAAAGAACCTTCGAATGAAAAGGGGAAAAACAGAAGACAATCAGCTCCAGACCGAAGGCAATCAGTCAACACCGGAAAGATAACTCAGCCACCAACGATTCGGGTTGGCACCTCAATTAGTTGTAATGATGGTTTTCTCGGAGCTGGTGAGTAACTTTACTTATCTTGTCTCTCTATGTAATTATTTTCAGAAGATGAGAAGAAGTTACAAGTAGATAGACCTGAGTGGAGAAGAAACCGTTCCGGGAGTGCCAGCAGCGACAGGGGCTCCAGCATCAAACTGAAGCATCCAGTTCCTGTCAGATCCCGTCAACTGATCCAGAGCTGCTTCCAGAACCCTCATGAAGTGCTGGGGAAGAAGATCTTGAAGCGGGCTGCCGAGTTACGACCTGACTTTGCCAAATTCTATGTGGCACTTGTCCAGGACCAACGAGAAGAAGTCGAGGAGAGCATTAAACTTCTACTCAAAAAGACAGTTTGTAACATTGATTTCCTTGATGAGGTTAGTTGTATCCAAACAAATTGCTCCTAATTACCTATTTTCAGATAAAACGGATGGCGGAAGAGTTTGGGGAGAAATTTGTACCCTTCAGATCTATCGGATTTAAAGTGGACTTTTTCGCTACTGTAGCTGATGCAACTACAAAAGAGTGCTGTTTTTTGGATTCAGCTCAACATCCAGCCCACCAAACACTAAGTGCCTTTTCTCAATTTGTCACAATGGTTTGTTTTTCTCTCGGAGTTCGTTAGGTCCAAAGCTTTTCAAAAATCGCACATAATTCTTGGTAAACAGCTTTGAAAATTTTAATCAATTTCAATTCAACGTCTGCATCAGAGACGTTCATGATTAATGCATATTTTTTAGGTCTTTTCGTCTGTGAGAGATGGATATTATAACGAAATGAGGAGATTAAGGAGGACGAGTAACAGTTTCTCAACGGGATCAAATAACTCAACTAGAAGAAAGAAGCCCAGCATTGACTCATTCTCGGCAACGGAACTCATGCTCCCCTCGAGATCGGTTTCTCCAAGCAGTGAAAGCAGACTGAGTGATGAATGCTTCACGTCGACAATCCATGAATGTGAAGAGGGTTTTCTGAAGCCTCCTACCATGGTCAGTGCTCGAATTGGCTAAAAGCAATTATTGTTGGACATTTTATCCTAATTGTATTAAGGGAACAGAATAATTTGCTCAATCTTGGTCCCGGAATCCATAATGGTCTCACTGGTTCTAGTTTTATTCCCAATAATTTATGTTTTTTCCAACTCTTTATGTATTTAGTAAATATAATGACACAAGTTTCATTTAAAAGAGTGGGTCAAAACTACAAGTGTGTATTAAATCACTATGTTGAACTTAAGTAAGACCGTCATGTATATCAGGATCAAGATTGATATCCAAATCTATTTCCTTAAACACTGTATTACTAAACTGGTTATTGAACGGAACGAAAACATAATATATTCCTTTGTGTAAATTATTATCGATTGTTTAATATGAAGTAAAGTGATAGACAACGTCAAAGTGAAATGGGGATCTGACAAGAATCATCTTTCTGTCAAACTGAGTTGGCAGTCATCAATTCAGACATCACTATGGCATTTGCTTAAAGATAAGTCTTGTCTAATGTTGCGTTCATCAAATTTCGTCGGAAAAATTTGTTCATTCACACCGGATTATTCGAGTCCGTAAATTCCAATTCGATTTTAATGTGTTTGTTTTAGAACTCGGTTTCCCGAAGTGGGAAAGCTGAACAGACATTTACGCCAAAGCCGACCTTCCCCATCCTCTGCCGAAGCTAATTGAGTAATGCCAAAAGCAGAACTGACTCTTATGGCTTTCAAGTTTAGGACAAAGTAAAGAAATTCCATCTTCGTTGGCTTCCTTATTTATCTTCGAAACGTCTAATTTTTATTCCGACATTATTTAAATAAGGTGGAAAATGCTGAGCTTAACAACTACTTTTGCAGGAAATGAAGTGGTAAGTGACCTTTGTGTTCGAGTCTCTGATACGATTAAGCTTGTATGTAATTTCGTCCTTCGGCACAGGTGACACTGCATTGGACTTTTCACTCTGTTAGTTTGTCAACGGGGCTTTTTTTGCAAAATTGTCTTGAAATTTGATGAAGCAGCTCTGTTCCAGAGCCAATATTTG
Organism: Halicephalobus sp. NKZ332; assembly: GCA_009761265.1. Lineage (NCBI taxonomy): Eukaryota > Metazoa > Nematoda > Chromadorea > Rhabditida > Panagrolaimidae > Halicephalobus > Halicephalobus sp. NKZ332. The sequence continues at coordinate 66,630 of VOSG01000117.1, forward strand.
GATGCCAGCATTGTGCCTTTTGCTTTTTATCCACCGTTTGAGTTTTCTGTTATAAATGTACCAATAGTCCATGAAGGCTTCGAAAGTCAGTAGATAAGCAGTAATGGATAACGACCAAAGAGTTGTAAGTTTGGTTTTCACGCTTATAAACTTCTTTGTTTTTGAGAATGGATTGCGAGTTTTCTCATAACATATTCATCGAGGGCTTTCCTCGTCTGCCATGTTTCATTTTGTTAAAAATAACTTGGAAATTGCTGTCGTCAATTTTAGTTCCATCAATCTTTTATTGAGCTTATTTTACAACAACCTCTGTCGCTGTTGATCAATTGTTTTGTTCCGTCGCACATTTACGAAAACATAATTTTTATTGATTTAAATTTGTCGTCTTCAGATGCCGACGGCGGCTATTAACCTGGTGCTCGCAGAAAGCAGGATTCTCAGCGGAGACACTCTTCAAGCACAGGTCGTTATTGACTCGGCAGATCCTGATACAATTGTGGAGGAACTCTACGCGGAAGTCCGAGGTATTGGGAAGGCAGGATGGGTAAACATTCATACAGACAAGATTTACGAAACCGAAAGAGTTAGTTGGATTGGATAGTTCTTTGGTCCCAGTAATTGCCGATTACAGGAATACATAAATGTGGTCATAAATCTCTGTAAGAATGCCATGGCACTCAGAACAGGAAGACACCAATTTGGTTTTCAAGTTGTTATCCCAGAGTTCTGTCCCAGTAGCTACGAGAGTCAATTCGGGACAATCAGATACACCGTAAGGATTAATATGGTCGCGAACAGTCAACAAGCGACAATAACAGAGGTCTTCCCTTTCTTGGTCGTCTCCAAGTCGTATTTGGACGACATCCCCTCCGCCATTATGAGGCAAATAGAATACAAGGACGAAGTCGATTTCACAGTCTGTTCTCTGCCCTTTGGGACAGTGTACCTCAAAGTCGTCATGTCAAGGACCGGGTTTCGACTCGGGGAGGTGAGTGTTGACATGGATTATCTTGTCGATCAGGAATTTTCTTTAGTCTATCCCAGTCAAAGTTTGTATAAAGAATGGAACTCGAAAAATGCTAAAAGATTGCCGAATACAGCTGATTTTGAAGACTCAGTTTGAAGCAACAAGTCGGTACGAGCACATCAATGAGAAGAAACTGCTCGAGCACTTGATGGACAGCAATGTTCTCGGACGAGTGAAAGGCAAAACTGAGAAGGAATTTGACATCCAGCTACTTAAAATCCCTGAAAACGCCGTCCCGACCCAGCAAGCAAGTAAGACAGATGATCCCAATATTATATCCCTCACCTACGTCATGAGATTCACTGCCCTGCCCGGTATCGAAACAGAGATTCCTCTGATAATTACCTCCAAAGGATACAAGAACACTATCAAGCATGGAAATGCCGAAGAGAAAATGCCGCCTATGGCGACTATTCGTCCGCCGGATCAAAACAGACCTAGGTTATCAATTGTTGAAGGAAATTCACGTGGTATTGCATATTACTGTTGATGAAAGCCAGTCATAAAAAGTATTTGAGAAAATCAATCTATATTTGAAAAACAAATTTCCTAATTCTTATTTGAACACGGAAAATAAAGAATTGAAGACAGATTCGAAAGTTATCGAAAGTGACATCAAAAGCAGCAAAGTAGTTTTCCAAGTTGTATATACCTTGTTCTATTCACTTCTTCTTCTTTTTCTTCAGCGTTTATCCCGTACTATGGCGGGGTCCGCTTAACATACAAAATTACAATACAAAGACAAGACAAGACAAGTAGAATACAAATCTATAACTTTTGGTTCTTGCATTGGATTCTGTATGTGGTTGATACGACATTTTTCCCTTCTGATGGCCGGCTTGTCGCAAAGTCTGTCGCCCGGGTTTTTCCGAGTTCTTGTTGTGTTCTATCAGTTTCCTTCCTCGGTTCATCTGTCCTGGTACTGAACAGTGCCTACTTTTTACGGTTCCTCGGCAGGGATCCAACCTTAGGCGCCTACGCTTGAATCTTAAGTTTCAACCGCTGGATCACCTGAGGGCACCTTGTTCTATTCACTAAAAACGGAAAAATTGAAAATAAACATCCGGAAGCTTTTGAACATTGTGTTAGAAGTAGTTAGTCTTTGCATTAGATTTCATATTGGAAAAATTTAACTCCATTCCTCAGTGTGGAAAAAACTAAGAGATTGCGGGAAATAAGTAGGTTTGATAAAAGGGAAAACGACTTGTGTGGTCCGGTTTAATCTTCTTGGCCAGTGTTTCCTCGGAAGCGAGGACCGGAGAGAACGCCTGCCCGCAGTTTGCTTTCTTTCTGCTTTTACTTTGCAAAAAATTTACGAAACTTGCTTTCTTGCTGCTTAGTTTTTTGTAATCTTATTTCCATACGTTCTGTCACGATAGTTTAAACTTGTTTTGCAGATATTGACCGTGCATTACTCAGATTCACCATGTTACGGAATCCGCGGGATGTGGAACACATAAAGGTGAGTTTTGTTTTATAAAAATTCTTTGCATGCACTAGCTGTCTTTTGCACCGACTGATAATTTGTGCTAGATTCAGTAATAGATTTCACTATTATATTGATAAGCTTATGGAGTAAACCGACCATTGCATTTTCGGCCAGTTGATAGGACCGTCGAAATTTCTGACGATTCAAATAGCTTGTGCTTTTGTACACTCCGCTTATTTTAATTTGGTCTTGATCGAAGACAATTATGTTTGTTTGTGCATCTGACATTGTATATGAGCAGCACGGGGTATGGAAAAGTGGTAACGACTCCGTTTTATGTCATTTCATTGAACCGACCCACTGATATCGAATGAAATCAGAAACGTTTCCGTTTGTCTACCTGGCGATCGGATGATGATTGCTTTGCCTATGGTACCAATTGTTGAACCAGGGCATTGATTAACGTGGCCTCCCATTGTTTATGTCTTGCGGCTCGCTAACAGGTCGCAGAGATCAAGTCAACTTTCGTGGCCATCGCTCTTTTCTTTTGCTATATATCCTGAAATGAAATCACGGAATTTACGGATCTTTCGTCAATATTTTCTTGTTTTCACGGAAATAGAAGCCGGACGATGGGATCCTGTGAAATTCCTAGTTGTGATTCTTGCTCGACGATACTTTTAAGGATCATGTGTTCGTAGGTTGTGTTTGTTGACTCGATGTTTATTTTTTGTGACCGATAACTCGCGACCTGTTTATAGTGACTAGGTGTTTATGTTGAAATTTCTTCAGTTGTTTGCACCTTTCTTCAAAGATGGATCTTCTAAATCCCGAAAGAGCCCGCCGTGCCCAACGCTTGGCATCCTATAGTGAAGTAAGTTTCCGACTTTATGCTACTTCGCCTCCCGTCTAATTATTCCTTGTTTTTTCGGATCTTGATAAGGGTCATTGGCGCATACTCTATAATAGAATCCAGTTTTCTGCTGCAAAAACGAGATCAAACTGCGACGCTATCCGAGAAATCCCGGAAACGTACCGATTATTCCTAATCCTTTATTTGCTTATCCTCGATTCAGAAGTATCGAATCATTAATTGATTTGTTGTAAGATGTGGTCTCTGTTTAAATATTCAGCAGCACAACAAGAATGTTTTTTCGTCAATTTCTTACTTTAATGTTATGTTTTTTAGAGCTCGGAGGAATGGAAGTCTTCTACGAAGAGAGAGACATTTGTTGGCATGAATCACGAAATAGAGAAGCTGCTCGACACTGCTCCTGCAGATCAACGCTCGGTATGATCGTTAGTTACAGCTGTTACAATTAATCATTGGTTTCTAGAAGTATGAAAAGGACTTCAGTGGGTTTAGGAAATTGTTTTCACGCTTCCTGCAAGCGAAGCAAAACATCGAATGGAACCTCATTCAACCACTCACAGGCGATGCCATCAGTAATTATTCTCGGGTTTGTGATTAATTATACAAAAAGGAAGCGAGTGGGTCCCCACTCCATATCCGACATCAAGCGTGCGAATTTTCTTTGAGTGGAATATAGATTTCAATCAAGATGCTAGCACGAGATACGCCTGATTCAGGTTGAAAAAAAGTAATCAGACCATGTAATCTATTCTGCTTACATTCCCAATTGCGACTTTTACGATTTTGAAAGGTAGATTATTAACGGGCAATTTCTAGCTCCCAGAAGTCGATGATTCACACGTTGCCAACCTTTTGAACCAACTGGTTGTTGTGAAGCTGAATGGAGGTTTGGGAACGTCTATGGGATGCAAAGGACCGAAGTCCGTCATTTCTGTTCGAAATGATCTCACCTTTTTGGACTTGACAATGCAACAGATCCAGCAATTAAACAAAGTATATAACGTCTCCGTTCCTCTTGTTCTGATGAATTCCTTTAATACTGATGAAGACACGAATAAGCTTTTGAAAAAGTACGCAACTGTCAAAGTTCAGGTTCATACCTTCTGTCAAAGCCAGTACTTGCGAATCAATAAGGAAACCTACATGCCGGTCATCAAAGACCTAAAGTCCAACGATCATGAATGGTGGGTTTCTTTCTATTTCTTCTTATGAGACTTTGCTTCTTTAGCTATTATCCCCCCGGGCACGGAAACTTCTACGAAGCTTTCTACAACTCTGGGTTGGTTGACGAGTTCTTGAAACAGGGGAAGAAGTATATTTTCTTATCTAACATTGACAACCTTGGTGCTACTGTTGACTTAAAGATCCTCAACTACATGGCTAGTGGTGAGAAGAAGCCGGAATTTATCATGGAAGTCACAGATAAGACACGTGCTGATGTCAAGGGAGGTACCTTGATTCAATATGAGAACAGACTGATGTTATTGGAAATCGCCCAAGTTCCGAAGGATTACGTAGATGAATTCAAGAGTGTCAGCAAGTTCCGTATCTTCAACACGAACAATTTGTGGGCGGATCTGGGTGCTATTAAGCGAGTTGTCGAGAATAATGGTCTCGACATGGAAGTTATCGTGAATCCCAAGCATCTTGATCGAGGAATCGATGTTATTCAACTCGAAACTGCTGCCGGTGCTGCCATCAAGAACTTCCAGGGAGCTTGTGGTATTAACGTCCCTCGTTCTCGATTCTTGCCGGTCAAGAAAACCTCAGATCTGCTCCTGCTGATGTCCAATCTCTACGATATCGACAATGGAAGCTTGACTCTTAGCAACGACCGTTCCTTCCAGACAACTCCTCTCGTCAAGCTGGGCAGTCAATTTGACAAAGTCAACGATTTCCTAAAACGCTTCCAGGGAATGCCCGATTTGCTGGAACTGGATCATTTAACTGTCTCTGGGGATGTCTGGTTCGGACGTGACGTCACTCTCAAAGGAACGGTGATTATCATTGCTAATCATGGTGATCGTATCGATATCCCTCCTGGAACAATCCTCGAGAACAAGATTGTGTCAGGCAACTTGCGTATCCTTGACCACTAGACGAGTAACTACTTCTGCTACAGTAGCAGTTTATTGAAATATTAACAAACCGAATAACTATTAGCTTAATTTCATTAGTATTTAGCCTTATTGTATTTTACATCATCTGTAGTTTGAAACTAAGAATAATGATGAACAACCTACCGTTATTTTATTAACGAAAGTGCTAGGATAAAATAAATTTGATTATGAGGAATCAATGGCTGCCACAGGCTTACTTTCGAGGGAGTAAACAGTGTCGAAGTACCCTGGAGGCATGGCGGAGCTCCAGCTCTCTCCTCTGGTCTCTTCGGTCTTTTCGCGATCTTGCCAGAGCAGAGATACTCTCTTAAATGGAATTCTAGGTTTCAACTATGACACTTGAACTTACTTTGTTGGGGAAAATGTTCTGGATGAATGCAAAGGTTGGATTAGATCTAATTGCATCTGCAATGGAAGTTCCGAATGGCATTTTCTCTGCTTCGGTTTCATAGTGAACAATCCGATGGTCGGGAAGTTTACAGCTGATCTTGAGATATCCGTTAACCATATCCGAGAATCTGATAAGCATCGTTGGTTGTGCGACGGAATGTAGATTTCTTTCAGAGTCCTCCTTAGAACAGAATCCGGTAATGAGACCGTCGTTCCATTGTTCCTGCATATATTTGTTCACCATGGATCCGCATTTGTAGAACCATTCATAAAAGACACAAGGAATAGGATTGCCATCTTGGGACTTGTTCTCCTTGTGAGCCACAGTTTTGTTGAAGAAGTTCCTCTTATGGACCATATTGTCCACAACACAGAGACGACGAGCAAGGTGCTGAAGGTTCTCTTCAGACAACGATCTTGGTTCGGGAGGGTCCACAGCCAAGTCCTTGACATCTTGTGGTTCTTGGATTAGGGACATAAATTTGAGATTGAGAGCGTTCTTCACTTTCTCCCAGGGCACATTGTCGGGAACAGCAGACAGGATTCCAGTTCCTTCAGCAAAGGACCGATTCCAGAAGAGCGAAGCTTCAGCTTCCAACGATGAATGTACAAGAGCAGCGACCGGAAGAGAGAGTTTATATCCACTGACAACAATATATGGATGCCCAGTTAATTCAATCTGAAATTGTAATTCTAGTTTATCTCTTCGTCATAAGCGATTACCTTATAGGCTAGATAATATCTTAAGGACGAAACCTTCGATCGGCGAGTTCCTTTCTTTCCATCTACATCCGGATCAACCGTCGCTGCTCTTTTAGTAGCGATAGCGTTTTCGACAAGTCTCTGTAAATGGAAAACATTAATTTTCTGGGAAATATGAAATTTCAGTAATGAACTTACAATTCGTTCGAAAGAAGCACGACATACAGGAGAAACCAGAGGAGGCGTTGACGGATCAACTTGAAACCTGGCTTCATTGTAGATTAAATGGAAAGATTGTTCACTCGTAGCAGATTCAGAGGGATTCTGCTGGATTTTCCTCGCAACCTCCTCGTTGATAATCTCGACTCTAACCTGACTGCATTGATTTCTAACTCCCAGTGCTTCTCCCCCGAGTAATCGAACTTCGGTCTTGCAAGGAAATCGAGTGCTCCTATAGCTGTCGCTTCCCCTACATTTTATGAGCACGACGGGTGGCTGAACGGCGATGATCAACGACTGCCATACGAACTGTCGGGCGTGCTGGATCAATTCTGATCTATAACGATGAAGTTTTTCATATAACTCCGGCGTAGTGGCATCAATGATGGGATGGAGTCGTTCAACAATTTCAATTAGAAATAGAATTTGCCTCCCACACTCCTCGAACTGCTGATCCATGGGGTCAAGGAGATCGTAATGTTGCTTTATCGTTGCCCGAGGTCCACAACTAACTTCTTTCTGTTTCACTAACCATCCCACGAGCTGCTCGACGAGCTTTTGCATGCAACTTTTCATGTACTCACGAGAAGATTTGATTTGCATCATTATTTGCTAAATGGCTCTAATTGGTTCGGTGATAATTGAATAGACCTACTATTTTTTCTTTACGGATATTTTCTTCCAACTCGTATATACAAGATTGAATTTGCTGGAAATGTGCAGGAACACCGATTAGCCCCCCGCCACAGACGGTACGTTCTTAAACGTTCAATAGTTATTTCAACTGCACGTTCCTCCTTACCTTCGTATCTTTTGCCGAGTTCATGCCTCGTTCCGTTCAGTTGTTCAAAGAAACTACTGCATGCCTGAAATTTCCAAGTACAATAATATGTCAATCGACGAAAGAAACCTGATTGGAATGGGCAAAACCTCTGAGCAGATCGATAACGCTTGACCCATGATAATAAGGTTGTGGGGTCGGCGGAATAAATGGAGAACTTCTCGCGATCCCGGCGAAATCCATTTCGCCATGAAAAGATGTAAGAATTGTGTCCATCTTCAGCTGTTTGGAACTGGATGGGGAAGTTTCCTTATAGATTGCGATCAACTACGACAATAATGTCAGAGCAGCCACTCGTTTTATTGATGCGCGCCTAAAGAAGAATCAATCGGAGTGCATGAGTTTCTCTTAGAATCTGACGAATTGTTCCTGCAGAAAGGAGGCGTTTTTAAGAAGACAAAAATTACATTTTCTCGAAAATAAAAGAACAATAATTATCTTGAAGTTCCTGAAGGGTAAGATTAACGGAACGCTAGTTCTTTGAATAGCCATGAAAAATTGATAGAAAACTCTAAACTCAAGGTCATTTGATACATGACTGAAGTTTCCCAAGCTGAAAAACCAGAGAAACGCGTCCTTTACTATCTTCAGAATCTCTCAGTTTTTGGGTTACTTTTGAGTAAGATTTTCCGATAATAACGCAAGAAATTCTTTGTTACCTTTCCAGCGTCATTTACAGAATCACATGGGCGACCAAAATCAATAAAAAGTACAAAAGAAAAAAATTGGTCATTTATTCATTCGTTATCGGAACTTCAACAACACTTCCCTCAGGGGGAGATCCGGTTGGTAAATTTTCCTCTTCGGTCGGTGGTGGCAGTGGAGCGGTACTGGCCGTTGTAGTTGATGTAGTCGTCGCTGGACTCGGTGTCGTCTGAATTACTGGTGGAGCTATAGTTGGGATCCTGAAAGTTAAAACTAAATAAGTCGACAACAGCCATAAAGCTTACCAAGGAAACAAAGGCCAACCGAGAATCCCACCATGAGATCCTCGGGGTCCGGTGATACTTTGGCCACCATAGGTTCCGGCATACACACCAGCATTGACTCCATAGCCTGTAGTGAATTATGATTAGGGTTCTAAATCGTAAGAACTACCATATTGATTCTGATATCTGTTACGACCACCGGGCTGGAACGGACCCAACGGTCCATAGGGGAAGGGCTCGGGTTCTGGTCCAAGCAGAAATTCACTCAACGACCGCAGGAAAGCAGCAGAAATATCTCCAAGAGCGTCTAAATTTCTTACTAATCAGTAATAAGAAACCGAAACGAACTCCCTAAATTTTGATTCGGGTTCCCACCATAATTGGAATTCACATTTTCAGGATAACTGCCAGAACTGTATGGTGAATATCCTCCATAGCCGTCACGATAGTTATCTAAATATGGTCGATTACTGTAACCAGGATCGCGGTAACTCCCATATCTTGGATAATTTTCTAATCCTGGAGACAAATTTGTATTAGACAAGCGGATCAGCACCTACCAGGCAAACTAAGTCCACCATAAATACCATATTGGGCGTTGATTAGAACAATTCCATTACAAACAAAAAGCACTGACAACAGGAACTTCATCCTGTCCCCAGTTATGAATGCTGATTCAGCAGTCATCAGCTTTCGCTATTGTTCGAGAGCGATTATACATGCTAATTTCCGAGGGAACTCGTTCTGTTTCGAAACTAGATCAGCGTATTCACAAAACTGATTTTATCAACTGACTATACACATGTGAAGTTAATAAACAAGAGATAATAAAACCAATAATTTCGTGACTAGTAATAGTGTTGACTTAGAGTATTTCGTGGATGACACATTGCCTGATAATTAGCGCTTGAAAGTATAGGGATAGTGCACAAATTCAGTTAACGGAGATCATGAATAATTAAAGTTTCTCCTTCAAATAAGATTATTTTTCTCACTGCTGCTGATCAACATGGTGAGCAATATTGTAGGGATTGGAAAAAGTATGGTCGATAAACGACAGATCGACTTGCTGGAGCGGTTGACTCGGGAGTTGAGGCCGGAACCCGGCCCCGAGGAGAGATTCGACATTTGTGGAATCTAACTGACTCTGAGAGAGCATGTTGACGAGTTCGTCGTTGCTGTAATCCCTGGAAACAAAAAATAACCAAACACTTCAACTATTGAAACTTACATATCCATAGAATTGGCATGGGGAATAACCTCTCCTGGAGACCAGTCGAGCTTTCCGTTATTAGACATGGACGAAGGTGAATCTCCCCCGAAAACAGAGGTCATCTTCCCAGTCTTGGCCACCATCACAATTTCCGACTGAATGTAGCCAGTGGGAGACTCCGACTTTGTTCTGTCTTCAGAGTCGAAATACCTCAGCATCTCTTCCTTGTCAATATCAGGATATAAGTATCTGAAATAACATAATATAGTCAACTCCTATTTAATAGACAAACCTAATATCCCTCAACTGAGGACAGGAAGCAACGCGTTGAGCCAGTGAGAGTTGGTCAAGATCTTTAATTGTGAACGGAGCCAAGTGAAATGGCACTAAAATGGTCTCATGAGATCGATGACAAGTACTATTAACTGACCCTTCATTCCATCTTCCTCACAGACAAAGCCGATGCTGACAGCTCCAGTCTGGGTGTCACTAAACCGCAATAAGAAAGTTGGCTGCATGGCATTCAACATTCTTGAAGAAGCATCGTGCTTGCTAATGAAGCCAATTAGCCAACCTGAAAATAAACCTCTCAAATGAATTTAACAACTAAAGAACTAACCTTCGTCCCAAAACTTCAGAAGTTTCTGCTTGATGAGCTGCATAATGAGGAAGAACCATTCCCAGAAAGAGAAACTAACATCGTCTCGGAGGTTCTGTTTCGCGAACCGATGAAAAGTGATCAACTTGTTATCAACATTTTGAGGTACAATCAGTTTTTCAGCAAGGTATTGCAGATCAGCATCACTGAGAGCTCGATGGGCCCCAGTGAACAACGAAAATTTATGGCGAAGGACCTGAGCCAAATCGTTCCAGGAAACGGCATTGACGTCCTCTCCTGCCTGAGATCGGTTGACCTTAGCGAAGGCTCTCTGCCACAGGATAACACCTTGGGCGTCGCAGTCCTGGGAACCGTGGACAGTGACCATCAATGGCAAAGAGAGAGTCCAGACGTCGAATTTGCCCAAATTCCCGAGTTGGAAAGGAGTGATATGGAACAAAAGAGCATATTTCTGATCTGTGGCTGTTTGGATCGGCTGATGTTTGCAGTCAGTCTGCATTCCCTTTGGAGGAGGCTTTCTATGAGCAATCCTAGTAAGCTTGGAATTATTAAATTTAGCTGCCATATGCCCTTTTTCGTCGTGAGTAAGTTTCTCGAAATCATTACTGATACTGCCGACGGTCTTAACATCTTTTTCACTTATTTGACCGTTACTGAGCATCCTAGCCTCTTCTTCCGCAATGATCTTGACCGTCACATTTGTATTAACGAGATGTTGTTTGATTCCGAGTTTGTCTCCAATAAGCAAGCGAACTTCAGCGACAAACTTGTGCTGTGTTTTCAAAACAGGGTCGGGTTGAACAGCAACAACAAAACTTTGAGAAACAAGAACACAAAGCATCTTTGTTAAACTATCGAGAACCGCTTTCAAGTTCGTGATATGCGATTGCGCCGTATTATCCGAAAGCTGAGGACTGCGTTGGAGAAGATCCAACTGCCAGCAGGCAAACGTCCTTAATTGCCAGTTCGTTTCTGCCAGCATCTCAAATTCCATCTGAATATCATCTAATACTAAGTCCTTATTGTCGAAGGGAACACCAATTTGGGATAATTTCTGATGATTTTTCCATTCAAATAATCTATCATTAATTAAATGCTGCTGCAAGTTCACAATTCTGTGGACCCCATCGTTCAGCTTCTTAACTAGCTGCATCCTTTTATCCGTTAATTGCTCATACAGCATACTTGCTCGTCGCTGCATATCTACCATGGAGTTTCTCGCATGAGCTAGTTGATCATGACGCCCCTCATTCTCAAGTTGTCCGATGGCCATCTGAAACCTCTGAAGTTCTGCCAAATCATTAACAAACCTGGCCTGAGTATCCTTGTTCTCCTCCCAGAGAACTTGACACTCTTTGGCAAGTTCAGTTAGGCCAGTTTTTGCATCAGCGAAATGCATCTAAAATCCAAATTAGCAACCATCAACGCTCCATAGATAAAAATCTGGCAGATAACCAGTGAAATCTATTTCAACAGATAAAATAAACATTTCTTCAAAATCAACAACGGGACAAGGCAATTACCAAAAATAGATCTCACTCAACGTCGTTGAACGGTTGTCCATCCATCTTCATCTGTAACCATTCTGGGTTGACGGTGAGGACCCCGATTATTATCATCTTCTTCCATAGGCTCATCTTCTCCGTTCTCATCGTCGTCCTCGTCCGATGTGGAATCTTCAGATCCAGCTACAACTTGTGCTTGAACATTCGACTTATTTGGAATTTTGTTCCACAAGGCCAAAAACTCCTGCTCCTTTCGTTCTTTAAAATATGTTGTTCCTCTGTAAAGGTCACTGCAAATTGCATCCACAGAATTGTCTTCAAGGATTAAATCGAATTCCTGATCAAAAATAGTCTCAATCCACTCAGTTATATCATCTGGAAGTGGAGTTGGATTTCCGTCCAAGTACTTTGTTAATTCTTCACGCAACCTAAAAATAGAAATTAAATAAATGTAAACAACAAAGTTCCGAGCCAGTGGTAAAGCTAGGTAAGGGAAAATGGGTGCCTTCAAGGCAGCAATAAGCACAAATCTACAAGCGTAAATTTAATGACCTACCAAGTGTCTTTATCGGCAGTCTCACTTCCCCCAGCACCTTGTCGTACAGCGAGTTGATATCCCGGCCAAGCATCAAACACACGGTTTACGAGTTGAAATAATGTCAACGGGGAATCCGTCCCAACATTTGAAGGCACATCCATGAACCACTGAAAAAAAGTTAAAATTACAGAAAGAATGAATTTAAAAAAAGAACCAAAAAGTGTAAAAATAGTGACATCAATGCGCTCGCGCAGTCATCAAAAAGTCATACACACGCCTTGAGAGGATTAGAAGAAGAAAGATATAAGTGGAATAAGCTTAGAATTATCTCTAATGAAAGGACAGAAATAAATGAGGAGTAAACTATCTGAAAAGGATAGAACAATTCATGAGAAGCTGAAGAAGATAAACCACAAATGAATCTGGGCAAGTTGAATGTGCCAAAGAAGGCAAGTGTCGCAAAAGAAAATACTTCTTGGTGCAACAGCGTTATGCCGTAAACGTGAGAACACGCCCCTTACAGATACGTGAAATGTTCTGGCACAAGTTTCAAGGGAGCATCCGCCGTCTCCAAAAGTCCAAGCATTTTGTCGAACACAAAAGTTACGAACAAAACGTACGTTTTAATCACATGCATTATTTGAGTGAGAAATACATAAGGAAGCAAATAGACCATAGCATGGGCAAATTCAAGGAATTCCCGAAAGTCGCCGCTGGGGAAATTCTAAAAATAACTGAATATTACAGCAACAGGCATGAATAAGAAAACACTGCCTGGTCGTTTAAACCGGGTCGAGCCGACCGGTAATAAGACAGTGCTTCTTCCAAGGATAGACCCAGCTAACTTCATTTTCGGAGTGAAACAAGCGTCACGCTCGTGTAAGCGACAACAGCTTTCCACGATGCGTTATTTGGCAGGCTGAATGTGGCTGGATGCTATTGCACCGCAATTATAAAATAGTTTCAAAAACATATGAAGTTTGAACTGTGCATAGTTCCGAAAACCTAATGAGAGCCGAAATTATCCACGAATATGACAAAGTGCCTGGGGCAAGTAATTTGGACTCGGAAAACGAACCAGCAGATGTTTGGCATGCACCCACTTTTCACTCAATTATACAAAATTAAAGAATGAAAATATTAAATGTCAACATTGAGTAGATACCAAGCTAATGTATCTAATCGATGAATCACAAGAACCCTTGATAAAATTTAAAGTGTAAAGTTACGGACTCTCCGGCTTCCAAGGAAGTGTGCCGAAGAGAGCACATACGGAAACAGATATTTGGTGTCTTATAAAAGTGTCACGCAAGAAAAATAAGACAAGATATAACAAAGTAACTTACAACACCAAGCATCCGCAAGTTCGCTTTCTAGTGCATCGCTGAAAGTGGTTCGAGTCAGGCAGGTTCTCCGTGCGGGAACCCTGGCCAAGCATGCCAGCCACGGCTGGTGGGAAATAAGTCCAGACTGCCTCACCACTTCGTTATTCGATCGTCCATTGATTTATTTTAACGTCCTCTTCCTTATATCATCTCCCGTTATCTCGTCCGGCACTTGCTACATATATCAATTTATCGATTAACTAGCGCACTAGTCCACGTTAATTTCTAAAGCTCATGCATAAAAGTTGATAATTGAGTTACAACCCGCTTAGTCAACGACGATTCTCACCAACACTGAGTTTTGCACTTTATGAAATCAAGTTGCAACATTTCCTTTTTTCTTCATAATGAACGCGTTCGCGGAATCTGGGTGCGGCTGACAGCGCTTGATGCGACTCACTCATTCTTGTTTTGCTTTGACCAGTCTAAGTCTCTTGCGCTCGATCGTTGTCGCTGTTGCTATAATCGATAATTCTCCAATTTTGTAAATTACTGCTTCTGCCGGATCATAATCTCGTGTGGTTATATGTTTTATATGATGTGATATATAATTTGCTTTCAGATCAGAACTAGCCATGTCTGGTTATTCGTCACATTCCCATTCTCCTCCTCCAGATGCTGATAAGGTGCATGAAATAAGATGTGAAAGCTCGGGAAAGAGAAGTCAAGCTATAACTGCCTCTCAGATTCAGTCACCTATTGCCCCGAGCTCTAGTTTAAACACATCAAATAGTGAACTTCTCAGTACCTACGAGTGTCCCGTCTGCACAGATTACATGCTTCCTCCTTATCTTCAATGTCAGAGTGGTCATTTAGTCTGTGGAAACTGTCGTCCCAAGGTTACATGTTGCCCAACTTGTCGTGGACCAGTTCCCAGTATTCGTAATCTTGCCATGGAACGGATTGCTCAGACACTAATGTTTCCGTGCAAGTACGTTCAATCTGGCTGCAAATCCACATTCGGAGCTCAGGAGAAAGTCGAACACGAAGAACACTGTGAACATCGGTTCGTTTCGACTGATTTTCATATATAAAATATCGTCTTCTAGGCCTTATACATGTCCGTGTCCTGGTGCTGCTTGCAAATGGGCTGGAACCCTATCGCAAGTCATGAACCACTTGTTACGCTGTCACAAATCTATCACAACTCTACAAGGAGAAGATATAGTTTTCTTAGCTACGGATATTAACCTTCCAGGAGCGGTTGACTGGGTTATGATGCAAAACTGTTTCGGGTTCTACTTCATGTTGGTCCTCGAGAAACAGGACAAAACCGATAGTGGAAATAGTAACCAGCAAATGTTCTACGCCGTTGTACAGCTGATTGGAGCAAAACAGGACGCACAGAACTTCATTTATCGGTGAGTTTTTAATAGTAAACAACATTGTCTAAGGTTTGAATTACAGTCTCGAGCTGTCGTCGAAACGTCGACGGTTAAGTTTTGAAGGACAACCCCGAAGTATCCACGAAGGGGTGGCAGCCACGATTGCCCAGAGTGATTGCCTCACATTCGATACCAATCAGGCTCAGTTGTTCTCCGAGAACGGCAACTTGGGAATCAATGTAACGATCCAGCAAATCCCACCTCAAGAATCTTCACCTTAATAACGTATCACGCACGATACTTGCTTTAGTCATCAATCTTTCCTTTGTTCATAATAATAACAAGAACGTTTCCGGGGATTTGGGACTGTTTTTCTCTATTGCGAGACATGAATGTCATAAAGTACCATGAAGATGTTACCCCTTAATTCTGTGTATTGCGAGTCTTTGAACGTAAAATGGATTTCCGAAACCCGAATAATAGCCCTGAGGCTAAACAATTTTTGTCAATCAGCGAGGACATGCGAATTTAGCCAAGAATATAAGCGTGCGGAACTTGTCTATGGAGCAGATGTTTGTCCACATCGACTTCAGCCAGACGGAACGACTGGCTCGCGCCTTTTTCGCGCTCTTTGCCCTGGCCTGGTTTGAACGCTTTGGTGTTTTGTGGAATCTCAACAATACTAAAATCGAAATAAATAATCTCCTCCCAAAAAGCCTGAGTTCTCTCGAACTTTTACAGTCTCACACAGATCTTGGTCTCGTGTCTCTTTCGTCCTGGGTTTCGTAATTTGTGTACGCGTTCCACTCTTTCCAATCTTTGTTTTCATTGATATTTTTAGTTATTAAGGATGGCTCATAACGCTGGCTCCAATAAAGGCGTGAATGACGATGATTCCATGGAGGTTGCTGACGAGCACTTGCATGAGAAGCCGATCGAGGCGCTCAAAATGCAGCCCAAGAAGTCGATTCTCAAGAATCGTGGTAATTCCATCGAGGATAAGCATGGTGAAAAGACCGATGATACTAAGGCTCACTTTGACGAGATGAATATTCTAGCTACTTATCATCCAGCCGACAAAGATTACGGACATATGAAGGTTCGTTTATTTCCGTTCAGTTTCATATATGAATATTTATTGGATTTTTCAGATCGATGAGCCAAAAACTCCGTATCATATGAGTGATACTGAAGATGATGCCTCTACTTCCTCCCAAAGTAAGCGACGTGTGTCCCTTGTCGGGCTGGAAACCCAAGTCAAGGAGGGACTAGAGAATCCTCGCGATAAGTCCCAATCTGTTGTATCTAACGACGACGACTCCGATGATGAAAGCGAAGAAAGTGCGCGTATGTTTAATGCAATTATATGGAAATAACCGGTTGATTCCTATTTCAGGTCGTCGTCGCGAGTTCTACGAGAAGCGTAAGAAGCACTATGTCAAGGAAGGGGCCCCAATTAAGGCCAAGCTGCCTGATGATGAGGATGACGATCTCCCTACTACGAATTCCTCTACCGCAAAGTAACCAGAACACATATTTTTTAAATAAGGTGTATTTACACGGATCGGTTACTTGGTTCATAATTTAATGAGCGAGTTAACATTATCTTATACGCTGTGTTTCATGTCTGCAAATCGGTAAATGTTCTCTTTGCTTTCACTTTGTATGACTTCGAAAGGAAAAACTTTTGGATGAGTGCCTGATTTGTTAAATTCCGCGACTATAGCACTGACATGACGACGGCATGTTTTCCCTTGAAACTCGAGGATCGCAATATGCCCTACAACGTCACACTATGAGTTTCCGATGATGTAGAACTCACCATTCAGCTTCAAACCCATTTTCACCGGCAACGTGGACTGCAAATCACCCTTTTGTACTACAATATCAGTGACATTAGCAAGGATAGTAGATGGGTCCTTGAGAACTTCGTGAATAAAGTTCTTTGACTGCGTAAAGAAACCCTTGTCGTCTTTTCCGCTATCTTCTTGTTTATGAAGTACAAGGGCAATCTCATCTCCGCTTTTGACAGTCTTCCCTGGGGCAGGATGGATGAAGAAGGAATTTTCTCTCGCGAAAGTTAGTTGATAAGCACTGGCAATCAGTCCTAACTTGTCCTCGACCTCTGTTTCCGGGGGATCATGATTGATGCGGTAGTGTATAGCTTGTTTGTCGGGAGTGAAGTCGTAAACATTGTTCCATGAGTTATAGTACGGACTCAGTTTGGCAGCCACCATTTGGTCATCGAGGTTGTCATAATTCATATAGAGGGGGAAGAAATCCACTTTGCTCTCTTCAATGACCGGAGGAGTTGAGCAAAAGAGATGAGAAAAGATATTAGAGTCACGCACACGAAATTGATTACTGATGCTATAGCAAAAGCAATTGGTGCAATTTCTTATAAATATGCTTCCGCTACAGGGCCCAAACACGAACAAGCAGTCGTCACAGTCGTCTACAGTAATCGCTCCTGAATAATCCAGAACAATGACTATGCAGTCCTACAAGTTCTCCTTCAGATTAATGAAACCAAAGTTATTTACCTTGCAGTTTTCAATAACGAATTGTTGTCCGTTAATCTCGTTTGTCTTTTTTATAACCACCTCATTTATCCGAGAAGATAGTGTGTAATCCTTCGGATCAGCACGGTTGACATCCCTAAAATCAGATTTGTCGATACTTTACAAGGATTAATAGGGATTACCAGGAATATTGCGTTGGTCTGCTGGGTGCAGCAGGGGTCGTGTTTTCAGAAGGTGCGTGGTAATGGTGAGATCGGTTCTGAGGCTTCAAACAACAGATCATTTGCATCAGCCCCATGTTTTCGTTTCCGGAATCCCTGGGCAAACTATTCGGACCAAGATTCACTGGATTTGGAGATGGCTCGACAACTTGTGGTTGGGAGAGATCAGCCACAGGCAAACTGCCAGAGAGAAGATTTTGTGGATTAGAAACCTGACTTTGAGAGTTCTCTGGAGACGGAGTTGAACTCAACTGATAGGGTAAACGAGGAGCTTGAGGTTCTGAAAAAAGGAGATAATTGAAGCGTGTAAAGTTGTACCTACCTCTGCTAACTGTGTAATTACGTTCTCTTCCTCGCGGCTCTCTGACGATGACAGGATTCTTCGGCTCACGAGGTGAATCCAAAGGGATTGAGTGAAACTCGTCAATCCTGTCAGTGAGCACCGGCTGATCAGTGAAGTCTAGGAACTCCTCAAAGGTGTAGAGCTCGTCCTCGAAGTTTTGATAATCTTTAGATCCGAAAGGAGAGTTGTGGGACGCGAAGCTGTCGTCGAGAAAAAACTCACGGATAGGGGATCCGGAAGCGTCAGTCCGTTGCTGAGGCAGCGTTGCACTCGCGGGTGACTTTGTTTCCTTCGCAGGTGTGTTGGATAAAGAAGAAGACTTTGATAGTGCTAATTCGAACGAAGGGCACTCTTCATCCGATTTATCGAGCTCACCGGTCGCAATTGGCGCAGAGCCGCTCTGTCGCTCGGATTTGGCATCGAGTGAAGCCTTCTGCGCAGATGACATTGCCTATGGGCGTCAAAATGTGAACTGACTGCTAAGCTCTCTAATGCTCAAAACATCGTCTCTGTCCAAAGGGTCAAACGTTAGTCGAGGCAGTTCTCTTTTCTTTGACGGGTTACCATGACTACATGTATTCCAGCCTTACTCAGATAGCCAAGTTTCATGAAATCTTGGTTTGTTCCTTGGTCACTTCTTTAAATATCCTTCAGTTTCATACGCATTAAACACGTTCTCATGCTATTTTCGATTTGAAAATTCCGTAGTGACATCGATCAATTTTTTATTAAAGTAACTAGGCTGTCCTATATACAATATATTCTTGTGAAAACTTCTGTTTCATAGCTTATGCGCAAGATTTTACTGTTAGTATTAGCGATAAAAATTAGGAAATTTACCACTAGTTAATTAATTCTTGACTCTAATGTGAGAAATTCAAGTTTCTTGTTCAGCTTTTTTATCAACTGTTGTGGGTAAAGTAAGGGATTGAAGTAGTTTCTTAGAAGGCATAAAAGGAAGTCGACAAACGGTATTGCAATTCAGAAGAAACCTGAAACTCATCAAAATCAGTGAAAAAACAGAAGAGTAATCTACTCATTAACTTTCTTTGGAAAAGCATAGCCATCTGTTAAACAGTCCACTTCTCCATCACTACTGATTCCTATCAAATTATGATGAAATCCCCTGTCTTCTCTTGTTGCTCCTCCACAGGAATTATCAAGAATAAAGGCAATAATCCCTCCAACGAACATCCTGATCGTCAGAAGAATATTGAGCATTTGATCAATCTCAGTGATTCCCATGTTCACAGGATGTTTTTGAAAATAATCAGGTATTGCATTTCCTAAGATTATCGCTACTCCAATTATTGTCAAATTCCGTGATAATTTTATATTCACGAACTATAAACGTTCCTCCATTAACTATTGATATTTGGATAAGCAAACCTCAAGATTTCTAAAGGCCACACCACAGATCATACAAATTCCCATTCCGAGAACTCCTCCAATTATTGGATCGGGGATGGTAGCCAGTACCGCGGCAATCTTTGTGAAGATACCAGCACATATAAATATACAACCAGTAACTTGCATGACGAATCTGCTAGCAACTCTAGTTATTGAGACAGCAGCAACATTTTCAGCATAAGTTGTAACCCCAACCCCGATTCCCACTGTACCTGCAAGAAAACAACCGAGTCCCTCTATTATGATAGCTCTATTGAGAGTAGAAGTCGGAGGAGGCTTTTCTTCAGAAATCTTTGCTAACACTCCATAATCCCCTAGTGATTCAACGGCACAGGCTACACAGGAAGCTAGCATTCCAAGGAAAAGACCGACGGATAATTGAGGCAGTCCAAACTGCCCTGGATACGGTATTTGGAACCAAGGAGAATTTTCTAATGTTGTCATTGCTTGTGCCTTATCTGTCCTTGCTGGACTTTCTGGAGACACCAGATTCAGTAGACTCATAAAGAATGCAATGGCGTAACATATTACGATAGAAATTAAGTACTAAATAACTAATGATCACATAATGAAAAACAGTTTAAACCGACCGGAAAC
>VOSG01000118.1:0-35994 GCA_009761265.1 Halicephalobus sp. NKZ332
TCCAGTAACTAGAGGAAGAATTAAAAGTAGAACCCCAACAGTAGTCAACCCCATTTTCCAGGCGAGAATATGAGGTATTTTTCCTCAATATTATCTGACAAAAAAGTCGGAAGTTTTTCCTTCGGTATTTTTATAATAAGGAATTAGAGGTATTCTTTCTTTAGTTCATTTGAAAGAAAAAATTCCGCTAAGCTCCGTTTATCACTCCAGTATTATCTTTGGTGCGATATCTGTGGGCTGATTTTTCCGCGTTCAATCAGTATCATTCTTATAATTAATGAAGAAAGACGATAATTTCCCAAAAAATGAATGAGGTTTTTTTTTAAAATCGGTCTCCACGATCTCGATTATATCATTTATTGTCGAATAATAAAATCTAATTCAACTACAGAAGATGGAAAGCATCATCTTCAAATCTTCTTCAAAGCCGTCAGAGCCGCTAGTCGTCCAGGACCTCCTGTGACACCGCCTCCGGGGTGGGTCCCGCTCCCGCAAAGATAGAAGTTTTTAATAGTGGTGCTGTAATTCGCCAGCTGTGGTGTCGGTCTGAGGAAGTACAGTTGATCGAGAGACATTGATCCATGGAAAATGTTCTAAAAGAGGTACATCATCAAAATCCAAATTTAAACTCACTCCTCCAGTGATGTTGAAGATTTTTTCCAACTCCGGGGGTGGAAGAACCTCGAATCCAACTACAGACTTTGAAAAATTCGGGGCATATTCGTCAATTTGAGAAAAAACTAAAATTTCTTATAAATATTGAAAATAATAATAGTAATACCATTTTTCGCATACTGATTTTTAGTTTCCTCATCCCATGCTCGTCCATCAGCTAGCTGATAAGGAGTATATTGAGAGAAAATGAGACCAACATGGGTTCCTTCTTTGTCGACGATAGATCTGTCCACACTTGAGGGAATTGTGAGCTCAATCACAGGCCTAAAGACGATCCATTTCCATTAATTGTATAAATTGTTCAGGGAAATTTTAAAAAATTATATCGAAATTCCACATTCGAACAGAAAAATAAGCAGAAATAAATTGTTCGGATCTTTTGGAAAATTAATGGTCTACAAGATCAATGCTCTAAAATTGAATTCTAGACGTACTATTAACTACTTTCTAGAAGTGGGAATAAATTTACTATGACCTGACAACGAGGTATTTACTTTTGATCAGTTTTCCTTCCCAACAGGAAAAACAGATTCAATTTCTCTTTTTAAGATTTTTACAGAAATAAGTGATAAAGTTGAGAAGCATTGTAATTGAGGTATGATCTCACCTTTTAGACCATGATCCACGTTGATAATCACGGAAAGCAGAATCCAAAACATCCATGTTTTCACAATTGAGATGAATCGTTGCTTGATGATGAGGCATTACGATATTATTTCCAGAATTCGGCAAGGCAGAGAAATTAGGCAACTCACTCAAGGCAACTGAAATAGAAAAAATATACAGAAGTGTTTTCAAAGACTTGCCGTTAATTTTACACACTGGTGATGTGTAATTTACTGCAGAAATATCCTTTTTCAGAGCAGAATCAAGAGAGTGATCTTTCAAGAGTGATCCGAATGTCACGTGGGGAGTCAAATTCGAAAACACCAAATCTGCGTGAACCTCCTTCGATCCGTTCACAAGGACTCCTTTAGCACAGTTGTTCTCCGTCAAAATAGAATTTACTTCCTACAATTAATCGTTATTATTATTTTAAGAACAAGTATTCACCGTCTCAACGAAAAGTTCCACACCGAGACTATCTGCGGCACTCGCTAGAGCTCCGGAGACAGATCCCATTCCTCCGTAGACAATCCCCCAAACACCTGGAATTCCATCCAGTCCACCCATGACGTGATGGAACAACACGTAACCAGTCCCAAGATCATATGGACTCGCGGCAAATCCAATAACTCCGTCGGTGGCCAGAGTCGCTTTGAGAACATCGCTCTCGAACCATCTGTCCATAATTTTCGAAATTGGAGCAGTCAGAAGTTCGTAGAGATCTCGCATATTCTCCAGTTTCACCGGCTTGACTGAAAATGCATTTTAACGTCGATTCAAAGTTAAATAAAGTTTCACTTTTTTGGTAAATATGAAGAAGTTTCTTTAATTTTTCCACAGGTCCTCCTTCTAGCTGAAGTGGAGGCATGTCCATCAAAGGCTCAATGGATCGAACGAGTTCTTCTAGTCTTTTTTCATAGAGTGGATAAGCCTGAAATTCAATTATCCACTTATTGTTAAATCATCGAAAGATTGGAATACAATTGACTTTTTAACTCTTGAAATTAAAAAATTACAGAAGAAAATGTGAATCTTTTAGTTTCCTTGATCTCGGAACGAAAAAAACCATTAATAATCTCGCACTGGTTGAAATTCACTCGCGCTGGCATAGAAGTCCTCCCTAATAAACTCTACCCTGATCAGAGCTCCTGGTCTCGACACGAAAGATACCGTAATCGCCTACTAATTGAGAAATCATATTCCATGCGTGCCATTTCTTTCATATTTTCCGCTGTTTTTACATGGGGATTTTTTTCCATATAAATGGACGAATTCTTTTTCATCTCACAGGTGTTCCCCCATGTGATAACATAACTAATTTATATAAAAACTTGCCTTCGCGTCTAGTTTCGAAAACTGTGCAATCTGCTCTTGGTTTTTTTCCATATCCCTTCCTATAACCAGGCTCTTGTTCGAATTCAGAATAGGAGTAAATGAAGATGGATCTCTAATATGGTAGCTTAATCCATGGTCTTTCAATTTCAAATCATCAATAATCTGAGGTCTGAAGAGACTGAGCAAATAGGAGGCTCTCGAGAATCTGAATCCCGACACAATTTCTTCTGTCACAGCAGCTCCGCCAAGAACATGACGTCTTTCGAGAACAGCAACTTTTTTCCCTTCTTTCGCAAGGTATGCAGCAGCAGTTAATCCATTATGACCTCCACCGACGATAACGGCATCATACCTGGCCTTCAATTCGTTGATGGATTTCGTTTTCGGCCAGCGAGGGAGTTTGAAAGAAGACATGTTTTCCCTGACAACAAGACACTGAGAAACTACCTCAATTGATTTCTTATCTAGTGATAACGGTTTTTATCTGTTGATCTTTATTCCAATGAAGAGGACAAATGGCTTCAATTTTTGAGTGGCAAAAATTAATTGCAAAAATGTCAAACAAAAGTCAGACTTTGCGTCATCCCTTGAGGACTGAATCAAATTACTTGGTGTTTTTAAAGTTGAATAGGAATTTGGAATGTACACATTTATGACGATTATCAATTTTTCTACTGACTGGACGAGAAAAATACACTAACTCCTCCCTGCATTTGTCTTCAATAAATATCTCCGCCAGCTGGAAGGATAACGTTGCCGGTTTTACACTCGCGGCTTTCAGTTTCCAGCCTAACAAAAGTTTTGCAGTCGAAGGCAGATAGGGAACCAAGTATCGAGCTTTGTTCTCCCCGAAACGAGTGTCATGTCCCATTGAGGCAGACCGCGACTTTCTGACTTCTGGCGAGCGTTCGGGATTCGACTAACAAAGTTAGAAAACTGGTGAAATTGGTCCTTTTACGTTCCTTTCGCAACCACAGTTGAACTTGATTTTTTATCGGATTTCGAAATGAATGAAATATTTTGGTATTTTTCAGAAACCGAAATTCCAAATTTAAAATTCAAATAAATTTTTAAATTTTTGAATTTTATGACAGAAACAAATTCATTACTTTTTGTTTTGTTTTTGCTAAATTCCTTCCTTATCCAAGAAAAGCCGATAATAATCATTCAATTATCTATCAATGGATTTTTTTACTTTTCATGGATTTTGTCATTTTTCAAAATTCTTTTGTTGTTCTGTTATTCTCATTGCTTTTGCTTTTTTTATTATTCGAAGAACTAAAAGTCCAGTGCAAACTAATTTTATTCTATTTTAGGTAGCTACTTTTTGATTAAATTCTGCGATGGCCCTCGACGAAATCCGGCGACTTGACTCCTGATATTTATTTCGAATATGAAAATTGACTATTTTGAGCTGTTGCTCAACAAAGATGCGGGTCAGCCTTATTTGGCAGGAGAGGAAATTACTGGCGAAATTGAAATTCACGTTCAGGAAAAAACAAAGATAGCCAGATTAACTGTCAGACTGGTTGGGCATGCTCATACTTCCTGGAGGAACAAAGCAAATGACGTTTTTTACGAAAGTCATGATCTTATCATCGACGAATATCTCGACTTGACCACGTGAGTCCAGCAATTATGTAGTAACTCAAAGAAATTGAGTAATTTTACTGTAATTCAAGGAGTTTGGTAATTTTACCTTAATCCAAGGAATTTAATACTTTTTGGTGTACTTTAAAAATTTATTTTCTACTGTAACTAAAAAATCCAATTATCTTACCGTGATTTAGAAAATTAAACAATTTCAGTGACCTCTCGCTTCATTGCAATGAGGACCAAGAGATCAACGAGGGAAAGCACAAAATTGAGTTCAAGATCAGAGTTTGTTTCACATATAGAGGCATAATTGACAATTTCCTTCAGATCCCCTTTGACGTGATGTCCTCCATCCAAAAGGAGGGTCATGGATCCATCAGATACACTTGTTCAGCGATTCTGGATGTTCCGGAAGACGGAGAAAGCGAGATAATCTCAGAAAAAGAAATAATTATACACACGGTTCTGAACTTGGATGCTCCTCATTTCAGACAGATGGTCAGAGCCAAAGATCAGGTGAACATTTTCGGGTGCTGTTGTCGCAGACCCAAGGGCTGGATCGGTGCCGAGGTTGTTGTGAGTGAACTCGGAATTCTCCCTGGAGAAACAGTAAAAATCTCCGTAATTATTGAAAATACCGTAAAGAAGAAAAAATCTAAAAAACATCAAAAAGCTCATGAATGTGCGTTGTTGTCACTTTGTCAACAGATAGATTTCCGGGCTCAGAATCGGTACAACTTCAATATCTTTGACGAAAAATGTCTCACAATCGCAGTTCAGTCCATAGTAGGATTTATGTTTCTTTATGAAAGGAGATTTTTGGTTTCAGGGAACATGCAAAGCGATTCAAAGAAAAGGTCCCGAAACGAAAATACTGAGTTTCACGATTCCTGAGTGTCTTCCACCCACCTCCGTCGGAGCAAATGGTCTTATTACAATCAGTTATTTTTTCAAATTGGACATGGAACACTTTGACGTCATTGTCCCTGTCGTTATTGGATCTGCTAAAACTGTTGAACCTTCTACGTTGTGATGGATAGTTTTTTCACTTTCATCAGAAAGGGTATTTGTAAAAACATAGCTAATGAAATTAGATAATAAAACTAATCTTTAATCTTGAAAACAAAGTGAAGAAGACCAATTTTAGCTAAAGAATCAGTTCTGGACATGTCGAGTGGTCCTGAGGGAATTGGGTCCCGAGAAGAAAAGATTCAATCGAGTGGACTATTTTGTAGAAATATAAATTAAACGAGATTATTTTACAAAAGTTAAAATTAAAAAAGACTGGGAAATGAAAATGACTTCTAAAATAGAAACTGAAAAAAGATACCTTTAGTCAAGGAATCGACCTTGAAACTATTGAATAGTCTTGGAAGGAACTGGTCCCGAGAAGAAAAGACGTCAATCGACCGAAACATTGTTCGAACCCGCATACTCACTCCTTTGAAAACTTTGCTTTATCTCAAATATCTTTTTTCCTCAAATTTCCTCCCTCAAATCCCGCTGTTGTCATAGCAACGATTGGATTTTATCATATTTCGAAATAAAATTTGTTTCATATTATTATTGGATTAAAATTTTATGAACATTTCCAGATGTCAAAACAAGTCACTGAAGAAGACTTGAAGAACAAAGAATTTATTACTCCAGAAGATGTATTGAGATTGAAAACTTATACTAAAGGTGAATTTCATTTTTTGTTTTTTTTTTTAAATTTATTTTTTAGACTATCTCTGTGATGGAAATGCCTACGATATTGAATTCGTGAAGTATAAAATTCGGGACATTGATTCCGGAACAGTTTTGTTGGAATTAGGGAAATCCGATACAGAGGAGTCGGAAGAAGAGCCCGAGGAACAAGACGAAGAGGAACAAAGATCGAGTCCTCGTTACGTCCGGTACATCTTCAAATCTGATTTTCTGAAACTTAAACACATCGGAGCTTCCGTCGAATTCACTGTCGGAGATCGTCCAATCAACAAGTTCCGGATGATCGAACGGCATTACTTCAAAAATAAGTTGCTGAAAAGTTTCGATTTCGACTTTGGGTTCTGCATTCCCCATTCTCACAACACCTGCGAACACATTTACAATCTTCCGGAAATCCCCCAAGAATTGAGTAAGTTTCATATATCGATTGCGAACTAGACAGTTTTATTTAATGTCTTAATTGTTTCAGTAAAGGAAATGATTGATTCGCCGTTCGAAACAAGATCCGACAGC
The DNA here is from genome assembly GCA_009761265.1 of Halicephalobus sp. NKZ332. Lineage (NCBI taxonomy): Eukaryota > Metazoa > Nematoda > Chromadorea > Rhabditida > Panagrolaimidae > Halicephalobus > Halicephalobus sp. NKZ332. The sequence goes on from VOSG01000118.1 coordinate 6,436, forward strand.
TTCTACTTCGTCGACAACAAACTAGTACTTCACAACAAAGCCGATTATGCTTACCAGTTGTAAAATGTTTCCTAATTTCAAGATTTTCTTCAGTACTGCTAATTTGACGATCTCATTCAGAACAGTTTGATTCCTAATAAACACAATTCGCTTATAGTTGGAATATAAAAATCGTAAAATTGTTGCACATTTTTCTATTTTTTCTAATTGGCGACTTTGTCATTTTGCCAAGGCAGTTCAACTAGTTTCGATATTACAGTTTTGAATTTTCTTCTCCTTCTGATGGCTCTGAAACATGTACATTTCGTGGGAAAACTACTCCAATCTGCTGCGGAGATAGAATCCGTCATAATCAACGTGAATTTTTTCTTTTTAAAAACTTTTCGATATATGAATTTTTAGGGATGGGTGAAGAAAGAACACAGAAAAGGTCGTTGGTCGTTTTTACATGTATCTGACGGCGAGAACCACGACACTATACAGGTAGTGCTCCCCAAGGATGTGGGACACAATGTCGGAGTCGGCTCTGCAATCACTATTTCCGGAAAATGGACGAAGAGCGGTGGAAAACAGCAAGCAATGGAGCTTCTGGCCCGGGACTGTCGTGTTTGGTGTAAAGATGAAGGAAAAGTCTGTTTCTATCTTCTATGTACAATGTTAATACTAGCTTTTCAGATCAATATCACTTCTGTCGATCAAATCCGGAAGTTTCCACATCTCAGGACGAAACATGAGGCTTTTGCTTCCTTGATGAGGATGAGATCCAAGGTCACCTCTGATTCCCACAGGTTCTTTGCTGACAGAGGCTATGTTCATATCGATACTCCATTGATATCTTCGAACGATTGCGAAGGTGCTGGAGAGACGTTCATCATCAAGGCCTCCAACGACGACGATTTTTTCGGAACCGAAGATAAGTATTTGCCGGTATCCGGACAACTCCACTTGGAGGCCATGACTAGTGCCTTTCCCAAGGTGTACACATTGAACCCTACTTTCCGCGCCGAGAAAAGTCTAAGTCGTCAACATCTGGCTGAATTCCGGATGCTCGAGGCGGAGATCGGGTTCCTCGACAACGTGGAAATACTCTGCGATGAGGTTGAGGATTTCGTGAGACATGTTGTTGCTGAATCGAATTCATTAGTAGAGGATAAGTCCCGACTCGGAATATTCACAGAAGAATTAGATACAGAAAGTATAGGTCCTCTGGCCGATGTTGTATCTTCCATCAACCGATTCCCTCGATTGACTTATTCAGAAGCTTGCAAAATGCTAGAGGATCGAGGAGAGAAGATCGTCGATGGATTCAGCAAGGCACAAGAACTTCAATTAGTGGATCTCTGTAAATCCCCACTATTTATTTTGAATTTCCCTTCAGAGCAGAAACCGTTTTATATGAAGAGGAGCTCCGACGAGAAAAATGTAATCGATTACTGTAGTGAACTTTTAAATTTTCTATTTTAGGCTTTGTGTTTCGATTTCATCGCTCCAATTGTTGGTGAACTTGCCGGAGGTTCTATTCGTGAAACGGACGCAGAAAAAATGAGATCCAAGATGGATTCGCCTTCTTTAAGTTGGTATTACGAATTAAGGAAACGTGGAACTCCCCAAACTGGTGGATTTGGAATTGGATTTGAGAGACTAATCCAAACTCTTTTCGGCATTCCCAGCATCAAGGACGTTATCCCTTTTCCTAGGTGGTTTAAACATTGCACTTGTTGAATTTAGTTTTTTAGGATGAAGAAAATGAAGTTTTATATTTCCCAAATATCGGTATTTTACCGTGGCTATTTTTTCTCTTTGTTCAAAATTTAATTTTCGTTTAGATGGTGAAATTGAAGCGACGTTATTTCTTGGTCGAAGATCTCTCAGAAGATGGAAGAATAATAAAAAATTCAGTAGCTGTTCATGCTATTATGGAGAAAATTAAGGAATTATTCGGAGATTACGGTGCTGCAGCAGCAGTTTCTCAATTGAGTAGACGTCCAATCAAGGCTCCTACAGGGATGATGATTTTCCGTTCATCTGCTGAATGTGCTCACTTTGTAGAGAAAGCCCTTCCTTTTGTAACGAAGATGGGTGACAAATTTGTACAACTTAGATTGTTGAGGAAATCATCGACAATTCGGGGTTTGTACTTGTTTGCATGGGAGGAACATAACAGGAGAGTATACTCCATGGCTGCTGATCAAGGTTGGTTTTTTGACGTTATTAATAAACAAAAAAGCATTTCAGAAAAAGAAGACTGTCTCCAGACAATGGCCGTGACAACGGGGAAACGTGTCCCTAAATCTCGTAACAAAAGAATCTGGGATTGACCTTTTCTGACTTTTGAGTTTTGATCTTTCATGAGGAATTCTTACTTGACGGGAATATAGAAATTTTTTTGGTATCTCTGAGGAAAAGCAATTTCGGTATTTTAGTGCTAATGACATTTGACAATTGCCATAATTGGGAAGGACAGTTTTCCAGTTATTGACTACTTGACTTTTTGTCTTGGACTACGCTTGTCTGAAAGTTGGTGGCACTAGTCCAGTTATTCTTTTTATCAAGTGAAATTCCACCTGGCTCCCCACAATTCCGAGTGAAACTTTAAAAACGTTCTTGTTTCTCCAAAATAATATGTCCTTTCGTGATGATTGGTACCTTCGAGATTCGCACTAATTCCGCTCATAAACCTGGTATTGCGGTTGCTGGAAATTGATTTTGTTTGTAATTTTTTAGGGTTTTATCGAAAATTAAATTGAATTCAGCGCGGAATTCCACTCGCTCTCTCGAGTGGCCTCGTTATGGTCATCAGGGAATTTCGCGCCAGGAGTTCGTTTTTCGTTTCTGATACCTTATTCAGAAAGAAAATCTAGGAATAAAGTTCTAGTTTTATTTGGTTTGTTATCCCTCAACATGGCTTGGCCAGCTTTTTTGAAGAGTAAGCTAGCTAATGGTGGAACTTTTCTTTTCCAAAAAAGTGGACGGTGTCACTAAAACGCGGATAGTGGTCCCTGTCTGGCTGTCTGCCTAAAAACAACGAGTAGAGCTTTAGCTAGCTTTTTTCCGACGGCCATTTCTCGCTGGCCCGTGTCTGGCTTGCGCGACAGTGTCTGAAGGCACGTATGAAGATTTTGCAGTAGCTTCAAAAAGAACGAAAAGACTGCTCTTATTTCATGTGTAGCCCCCCGTTAGCAAATTTGCTTTGTGATTGTGCGTCCGTTTTGTTCAAGAGAGTTATGCCGTATACGGACTTCGGGCCTTTTCTTTTCATTTTTCAATGGAACTTGAAGCTTCACTGCCAACGGCGTTGCCAGATAGTTGCAACTAGGCTTGCACGTTTCCTTTTACCGAGGACCGAAAAGAGTCTTCTTTTTCCGTTTGCCTACGCGAAATAAACGTCGTTCTCGTTTCATTTTTGGCGGAAAACAGAAACCTTAGTTTAGGCAGGAAGATTTCGATTTGAAACTACCAGATAACATTCTATCTGATGTCAGAGTTTTTCTTCTTGAAATATTATTGATTCGTCATTACGGTTTTGTCGATCTGTTTCCACCAAAGATTCGATTAGTTTACCGGTTTATTGGATTCTATAATTTCCACTCTAAAATCACGTCCTGGAAGTATTTGATCTATCCGACGACTCAAGTCAGGAACCAACCCCAGAGTTCATCCCCCCTCGACGGAATCGGCGTGCGGCTCCTGGCCGCCGCCGATCCCTTGATCGTCGGGGTTCATCGATTACGGAATTTTGGAATCAAATCTACTCCTGCCATCGTGGATTTAAGGCCTATAAACGTTGATCTATATTTACTGCCAAAAGTATTTTCGAGCCGTTTTAAAGCCGGTGAAATTTCTTTGAGCTATTTCCAGCAGAGACCAATAAAAAATATTTCTCTGCTGGATATCATCTATAGCTCATGTCTCCCATCGGCAGTTTCCGGCAGTATCAGCAATACACCGAGGAACCGAGTACTTCCGGATTGGCTAATAGTGAATTGAGCGGCCGGTCTTTATTGCTGCCGAAACCGGCTGGATTGTCTTCTGATTCCAAAACTTGTCATCAGATGACCCATACAACTTCTCCTCTTTCGGATTCCCTCCTGCTTGCTCTGAGGAGAAGCAGACCGAATACCAGGTTTGTATCTATTGTTGGATTTTTGAAGACGAAAAAATCCACTTTCGGAGATGATGGGAAAAGTCGATTCCATTTTGGGATTACCAGGCTTTGACCCAGTGGCTTTTGACATTGTTCATTAGCCCTATAGAATGGCTTTATTCTGTTTCCGTTTGTTTTGTCAGGGACAGCAAAAGTCGGCAATTAGTGTCCCTCGAGAAAGAGAATTTTATTTTTAAAGTTTACAAATTTTAGGAAAATTTATATTACTTTATTGGGATGATCTTTTTTTGGAGTTGCTTGCTCAAAAACGGAAATTTATGCTCACATTCCATTCAAGCACTTGAAATTCCAAAACATGGCTTTTCTTTGGTGGCACATGAAATTCGGCCGTCCGTACACGTTTTAGACTGCCTCCAGAAGACATTCCCGAAGAGAGCCAATGGACTCGTCCCTCGTGGGCCTCCTCGCTGAAGGCTTAAACTGTACGCACGGGTGAAGACGGCTTCTATGCATCTTTTTTCATCGCGCACATATGCGTGCTTTCTTGCTTTTGAGTTAAGTATTGGAAAAGGCCCCGGTCTCGAGAGAACATGCCCAACCAGAAGCCAAAAGAAAAAGTGACTCAAATTCTCCAAGTTTTGGGTTGAAAAAATGTCGTTAAAATCGGAAATTCTACGACAAAAGTTATCTAAAAAAGAAAGGCCTTTATTTTAGGTATTCGTTACTTTCAGAGAAATAACAAATTACAAACTATGAGTAACTGTCAGTTTTAATAATAATGAAATTTCCCGAAACTTAATTTCAAATAAAAATCAAGCAAAATTTAATTTAAACAATTTAATTTCGAAAATAAAAAAAATTTAATTTAAAAAATGATTTTAGATTGTTCCGAGCCTTGTTCCAGTACATTCCTCTCCGGGACTCTCCTAATGAGAACCCCCACCTCGAGTTACCCCTCCAGACAGGGGACTACATCCTCGTCCACGGACAGATGGACGAAGACCAATTTTATTTTGGAGAGACTCTGAATGGCAGAACTGGCTTGGTACCGTCAAATTACGTCGAGAGAGTCCCTGACCACATCCTCCTCCAGAATGCCTCCAGGGCCCCTAGTCCCGTCAATATGTCCGGCAGTTTGACGAATTTATCCTGTGCTCCTTCAACTAGTAATCTCGGTTGTGTGGGGAATTCGACAGCAACGATTTCGGCAGGTGGTACGGTGCCTCCGGGATTTTACCCGACAAATGAGCAACCTTGTCAGAAAATTAATATTTCTGGATCTAGTGGGCCAATTATTGCTAGCAGCTCACTCCAAAGACCTGGCAGCCCCTCATTTGCCTTGAATGTGCCCAGTCATCACTCCATGATTACACACGACTTTACGGATTCTGAATTGGCTCCATTACCGGATTCAGTATGTCCCTATCCCCCGGTGGACGTCTCGAAAGTGACCGTCCAAGAAGTCAAGTTGAACGACCAACCGAAAAGTGAGTTTCATTTCCAGGAAAAATTCCTGTAAGAATTTTTGAGCTAAAACCCCCTTTTTATAAGTCCAATTGATTCATGTTTATCTATATGGACGTTTCTAAGATATACCCGTGTGGGACACCATTTTAATCCTCATAATCTTCGCGTTTCAATGGAAATGTGTAAATCCTTCGAAAAAACGCGTTCGCTAATTATTTCTGTATCAATTTACGAAATAATAAACATCAGGTAGGAAATGACTCGCAATGACTTAAATCAGAAGGAAAAGGAAGAACTGACGTGATTTCCGCTCAAGGAAAAAATGTCTAATTGGAACGGATTGCCGGAAATTGTCTCATAGAATGAATGTAACTGGCCTGTTTGTACTCTGCGAAAAAATGAATGGTCCATTGGCACGGATTGCCAAATTCCTTCTATAAAGATATTTAACTGGCCTAATTTTTGCTCAATATAAAAATGAATGGGTAATTGGAACAGATTGCCAATTTTCTTCCATAAAAATATTTGACTGGCGGATTTTTTGTTTTTCGCTTTTATTTTTCTTCAGGTTTTTCGTTGACAACCCCGTCGTATATGTAGGGTTTAGAAGAGCTCGATGAATCTTAATATTTTTGTATTAATAATAGAACTACAATCCCAGAGAGATTTGTTATTCATTAAAAATCCACTCGAGATGCGCAATGAGGAAAGGATTACTGAACGACTATAATTTCCCGTTTTCACAATGGGTTCAGCCGTTCTTTAAATCCTCCAGAATCTCAAAATTCCCTAAAGATGCATGAATTATGTATGAGTCGATGGACATTAAGATAACCGAAGTTGGTTCTGCCCACATTAATTATTAAGAAAAGTCCTTGGACAATTATACCTTGGTTTACATAAATGAAAATGATAATAAATTTCAGTACCGTTTCCGAGGGAAATCACGGTGGAAAAGAAGTTGAGTAGAAGTGTGGTGATTTCTTGGCTGCCTCCGGAAGACAAACTCGTGGCTGTTTCGCAATATCACGTTTGTGCCGAAGGTGTCGTCAAAGCAGTGGTTCCTGGGACGTACAAATGCAAGGCCTTGATTGAGGATCTCCCTCTCGATAAATCCGTGAACATCTCCGTCAGGGCCGTAACGGAACACGGTCATAGCCCAGACGCTGCTTGTACAATTTCAATCGGATTAGGTTCTATTCCCTTTTAAATTAAATTCATAGTTTCTTTGTAGAAGCCCCAGTTGCTCCCCAACATGTCAGAGTTTCTTCGATTTCCCCGATTTCTGCTCAACTAAGCTGGTATCCCTCCAACAGTAACGCTGAGCACGTTATCCTCCTCAACGCCATAAAAGTAGGAGTTTGTCCTCCGGCAGTTTTTCGGGTAAAAAAATGATTAATTAATTTTTTTATTTTTGTTTTTTTCAAGGTCCAATTGCAAGGTCTTTCGCCCTCGACGATATACAGAGTCTCGGTCCGGACAAAGCACCCTAAGGCGGTTCTTGAGCAACAGCCCGTTGAAAGATGCGTGGATTTTAAAACATTGCCAAAAAGTGAGTGGTTATTGATTTTCTTCTTTTGTCTGAAAGTCCATTTTAGTTGGCTTGCCAGACCCTCCGGGCAGCGTCCAAGTAGAAGTCGGACCTCAGCCAGGAACCCTTCTAGTTTCTTGGAAACCCGTAGTGTCCCAACCCCGACCTCCTTCGAGGGCAGCAGTCCATTCCTATTTAATTTTCGCCGACGGAAGGAACATTGCTCAGGTCCCTTCCGCCACAGGTAATCCTATTTTGCAAATTACTGAAATTAACTTTTTAGAGATTTTTTTTTGAAATTATTAAGATTAATTTTTAAGCTGATCACGTGTTATTGAGATTAGCGGATTTTGCTGATGATCCTCCTATTTTCATAACAGTGAGAACAAGAACAAGAGAAGGAACAATCTCGGCAGATTCCAACGTCGTTCGTGTCCCGAGGGGCGGCTCCGGAATAAACTCCAACTTTTTTCTAGAGAAAATTCAACTTCCATATTCGTCAATCGCCATCAACACTGCCACTCCAGGTCCTCTAGCAACTGCTTCTCTGCCAAATAGTTTAATTGGTATAATTTTTAAGAAAAACTAATTTAAAAAATATTTTTCAAGGAAGAAAAGTTCCCGCACATATTCCGCCTCAGGATTATCTCCAGCCCTCAATTAAAGCTTCTTCTCTGCCTTATGGAGCGGCTCAGAACCCACCTCTAGGTGCCTCCGGATTGCTCACTACTTTGCCTCCCCACCAAGATCTGACCATGTCCACGGGCCAGTACGATCTTCGACAAGTTTATCCTCAGGGCTTCCAGATGAACCAACCGGGTATCATGAGCATGTCTCAGCCGTCCACTTCCAACCTCTATCCCCAGATTCCCCAGGTATCCCAACTCAACGTTCTCAACGGGGTCACTGCAAATCCAAAAATGCCAGAAGTGAGTTTTCCAAACGTGAATAAGTTTTTTTTGCGAAAAGTACTCGGGAATTTTTTATTTTTTCCAGTTCTTGCGCATTAGTTATTAAAGCTGGAACAATTTCTGACTCTCTTTGGACCACTTTTCTTAGTGTATGAAAACAATCAAAAAGGATACCAAGTGGCTATAGAAAATTCTCTCATGAAAATTTCAACAGACTAGCAACGGAGAAATTTGTGGATTTTTTCGACAAAGAAAAAGCTTCCATTTTTTCAAAGAACATTTCTCACTTGACTTTTCCGGCAATTTTTTCGATTACCTCTATCTTAAATCTTTTTATTCTCAGTCGGCTTTACAACAATATGAAATCTTTTATTTCCTGACGAATTTTAGGAAATTTTAAAATTTCTAGTAAATTTTGAATGAACTTAAATTTTTAATTTCTAGTAAATTCGTAATGATGTTAAATTTTTAGTGAATGTACAACAATGTCAGATTTTATTTTTTTAGTATAGTTTAGAATAATTTAAAACTTTTAGTTTTCTAGTAAATTTGTAATAATATCGAATTTCGGTGAAATTACTAAAAAATTAAATTTAAAATTTTTTTATAGTAATTTTATGATATTTTGAAATTTCAGTGGGCTTTACAACAGTCCGTACAACCTCAAGTATCTCAACAAACGAGTCAGTATTATACTTTCCATCCGAAGACTCTCTACAAGGAGTTCACTGGTGCTGACGACAAACCTAGTGTTCTCGAGATGGAAAACAATTATTTACTAAAACATCGTCAACAACAGAGAGAACGTGAACTCTATGGATGGCCGGGTGTCGGAGTAACGTCGACTCTGAACAGATATGATTACTATGGCCGAAACGGAAGAAATGATGATCTTATGGGAAATTTCGGAAATAGAGCTCTTTTACCTCCCACAAGAAAGTTGACGGCAATACCCCCGAGATTGACGAGGGTCCGAAGCGAGGAGCTTTTGGGCACGAGGAGCGAGCCGGATTTGAGGCCCTTGACGATAGCAGATCCGAGACCCTTAGGAATGGCTGAAGAGGACGAGAGATGTAGATGGTTCGTGGCATTATTCGACTACGACCATTTGATGTCTCCGAATCCCAATGCTCAGCAAGAGGAACTTTCTTTTAGAAAACACCAACTCATTAAGGTATGTTTCTTACTTTTGAAATCAATTAAGTTGCTCTTTTAAGGTTTTCGGTGATGTTGATCAAGACGGATTTTATCGAGGACAGATAGGTCGTCGATTCGGGTTGGTCCCTTCGAACATGGTGATCGAGATCGCGAAGGAGGACTTGATGACCCAGAGACGTCGATCCGACGCTGTTCCTGTCGAACCGGCCATCCGGAGGATGAGATGGGGATCTTTCAAATCCAGGAGTTACGACCATGCAGGGGACACAAGGAGACGTAGAGGTAATGTCCCTCCCGTTTCGTATCCTCAGAATTACGGCAGAACCGGACCTACAGTAATGCCCGGTGCTCCTCTTTATTCCTCCCTGGATCGTCGGGAATATTCTCTCCCGCCCTATCTTAGACAATATGATCGTCCAGAACCGACTTATCCTTCTGGAAGAGGATATGGGATCAGTGCCGGGAGGACCTATGGAGCCCATGGTTATCCGGTCTCGGCCAGGGATTATCCGAAGAGAGACATCCCCTACGACCAAGGCCCCGGATACGATCCCTACGAAGGTCCCTCCAGGGACTACAGAAGGACCATCAGCGACGAATATCCTGGGAGAGATCCCTATCACTGGGATTATCCTCCGGAACCTAAGGACCATAGAGAATTCAAAGACGAAAGAGATTATAGATATGATCATCCGCCTTATGAAGATGAAAGATATCCTCCTGCTCAGAGATCTGCTCTTAGAAGAGATTATCAAAGATATCCCGATCAAAGTCAATGGAATTCTAATATCCCTCCTGAACAATACGAGACTCCCATACAGCTACAACAACAGCAACAGCAACAACCACCCCAGACTCAGACAATCTCCGTTCCTCCAGTACGGTATGGCCAACAACAGCAGATGATGCCTCAGGATGACAGGTAATTATAGAACTTTAAATTATTTAAAGCATTTCGGAATATTTAAAGAAATTCGGAAGTGTTTAGGAAAATTAAAAGATATTTTGAGATAATTTTCGTTTCAGATTAAAACTCAATGGAGAGAATCCTCAAGTCAGGAAAATGATTGCGAAGTACGATTACGATCCCAAACATTGTAGTCCAAACGTCGATGCTGAACAAGTTCGTTGAATCGTTTTTGACTTGTCTTACTGGAATTTTCAGGTTGAATTGACATTCCATCAAGGCGACATTATTACCGTATATGGAGACATGGACGAGGACGGCTTCTACGTAGGAGAACTCAACGGGGTCAGGGGCATGGTTCCCTCGAACTTCCTACAGACTCCTCAAGCGGCTCAACAACCTCAGTCCATCATCGCCGGAGGAGGAGTGCCCATGGAAGCACCTGTGCAGAGACCTAAAGGAGTCGTCTTCAGTGACAACACCAAGAAGCCGACCCCGGTAAGACAGTCGAGCCAAACCTCGACGAAGACAGGCACAGGGGGCATGACGTCGGCGACGGGGGCCGCGGGAAGTACTTCTGGGATGGCTGCAAAAGCCACGAAACCAGCTGCAGGAGGTGCTGCTGGAAAAACTTTGACGAAAAAAGCGAGTGATTTGGGAACTAAAGGAAATGCCGCAAATGTCGCTAGAAAATCTTCTCAAGCAGCAAAGAAAGTAGATGTAAAGGTTTGATTTTCATTTCCTTACATAATCAAGTGATTTCTTTTCAGAAAAAATAATTTTATGTCAATCTTTCGACTGCAAAATGCAGATCCAAAACGGGATTCTAGATATATTCATTTATATTTAATAATTATCACTTTTGAAATTGATCAGTTTAAATCTCTCACTTGGAATTGTGCTCAGCCCTGATCCAGGATCTCAGTCCGGAGGGGTCCACAGTCTATCTTAATAATTACCAAAGCGTTTTTACTGTTAAAATTGTCTGGCAGATAAAGGATAGTCATTCTCATTTATTTTATTTTCAAAGATTGGATAATCAATGAAGTCAGGTATTTACCCTAATCAACTCGGAATTGCCGTAAACATAAACTCGAAATTATTATAACTGAATTTTAAGTTGCTGTAATTACGAATTGGAACAATCTGTGAGATCACTATCAGAGATTTCTGGGAGATCGTTGATGTTGTCTTCGACCCCGATACCCCCGTCGCTCATGGACAGAGACGGACAAGTACCTGGGATCTCAGACCAGATCTGCTCGAGATTCATCAATATGAGAGTGAATTTTAGACAACCCATCTCGATAACGGAATTGTCTTTCAAGGGAGCTCTAGATAATCTGTCGATAGGAGCTTTGGAGCTCTCGAAACGTCGATTGCAACGACATTTGAGGGATCTTGATGGATATCCGTTATCTCCATAAATTTCTCCGTCAACAATAGTTTCGGAATTTGCTTGGAGATATACTGTAGATGTCAATTTGTCGTAGGAAATACAGGCATGGTTGGGACCGAGGGATCTGCATCCCGAGGAAGGAGGGAAGAGGAGAGAAATATCCACGGTAGAATTCGGGAGAAAGCCGAAACTCGTCGACGGAAAGTGAATGGGAATGACAGAAAACGAATGCACTGGAGATATCTGGATAAGCGTCCCCATAATAGGCAAATCCGGTTTCAAAAATCCTGAAAAGAATAAATTACTTTAAATCCACAAAAATAAACATACTTTTATCGAGACTATATTCTGCGTTTTCGTTCACCTCGACTTTTTTCAGATTTAGAACTCCGGAATTCATCTTCCACTTTTTTTCCAGTACGCTATTAGCTCTCTCGTATTCAACGACATCATTGAAAACTTTACAGTAGTCCACTTTTTCGGTTTCTTCAGGAAGTTTTCCATCGAATTGTTGTAAAGAAATAAGTTCGCGAATTTCTGAGGGAACTTCAGAAGCAAGGACTTCAGAAAAAAATGGGATTCGAGAAACAATTTTCCAAATTCCATTCTTACAGTACATTAAGTAGAAGAAATCACCGACTTTCCTGGATTCAAGTGATATCAACTTCGAAAAGTCGAATTTTTCTTCGACGAGAGTTTTCGAAGGAAGCATTTTTTCCATTAACTTCTTTGCGAAAAACGTGGATTTTCTCGGATCTGGAGGTGGGTTTCTTTTTTCCTTGGTTTTCTTCTTTTTAATTTTCTTTTTTTCTGGGATTTTTTCTTCTTTAAGTTCCACAACAACTTCTAGATTTTCTGGATTCTTTGTTTCTTCAGCTTCCTCCTCCTTCAGAACTTTTTTCGGTTTTTTAATTTCCACTTTTTTTCCTTTGAGTTTTTTCTCCTTAACGATTTTTTCCTTGAGACTCTTCTTTAATTTCTCCTTTTGAATCTTCTTCGACTTGCTTTCATAGAAATCCTCTGGCAGAGTCACATTGTACCATTTTTCTTGCCCACCTTCAGCGACGGCTTTCACAGCGAATTTCAGAGGATTTTCGAGATCTTCATCTGGTAGTGCGACTTTGAAAAGGTCGATTTTGCCCGTCAAAGAAGGACTCGATCGGGGCTTTTTCGGAAGTTCGGGTTTCGCGAAGACATCGTCATCAGTTCTTTTCTGTTCCTTTTTGACTTCTATTTTCGAAGAATCCCTTTCAGAATTCGTTTCTGCAGTAACAAATTCAGAAGATTGATCTGATCCGGATATCTCTACACTTTTCATTTGTCTTTTGGCAGACTTTAGAGCCTCTGAAGCCGAGCCCGTAGATTCAGAATCTTCAGCGCGACGTTTTCCAGGAATAGTTGTACTTTGAGTCGATCCAGAAAGTCCCGATTTTAGAGCATTCTGATGACTTCCAGAAGACGAAGATGGAGCGTTGAAAGCGGCTTTGACGATGGCGTTTTCATTCAAAGAAGTCATCCTCGTTTTGCAAACCCTTCTTCCCTCCAGAATCTCTGAGAAATTTCCAGAAGCAGTTTCTTCTGAACCTTTGGGTTGGACGTTCTTGGTCCCCTCGGCCCTGTGCTCGTCAACAAGTTCGTTGAATCTTTTCCGTCCTTCCAAAATCTGAGAAAAAAGTTGTTTTGGAGAAAATTCTTCGAGGTTAGGTTCGAGTCGCTTTTGGAGTTGTTTTTTGAAATTCGATAAAGCAATTTTCTTCCTTTTTGTTGTTTTCCGGGTTACGGCAACTTCATCAACATCTTGTCCTACTATTCTTTTGAGTTGAGTAATCAATTTTCTAATGGTGGAAATTTCAGCATTTGCTTTCCTCAGATACCGGCGGAAATCCGGGGTCTCGACACGGTATTCTTTTTTGTCTCTGTCAATGACATCCGGGTCACTGGGTTTTTCGGGGATCAAAGTATCCAAGTCCAGATCTTCAAGATTAATACTATCTATATCCACATCATCGTTAGAAGCCACAGAACTCCACCTTCGAAGTTCTCTGGATCCAGGCGAGATGGTTTCTCCTTCATCATCTTCCGGACTTTCAGATTCTGTTTTTTTCGTCGATTCTTGTTTCACAGAAGCCGGAACAGATTCGTCTGATTCTTCGAATTCTTTCTCCAATCCACCCATGATAAGCGGATCTTCTTGATCTCTTTTTCCAGGATTGGAAGATAAAGTAGGACTTTGAGATTCATTTTTTTCCGTCGGTTTTTTCGGAATTCCTTCGTTTGAAACATCGATATTTTCTTTTTTTACCTTCGAAATTAAAGCCAAGGTTTCTGGATCATCTTTGACCTTTTTTCCTTGACACACCTTCGTTACGAAATCCAAAACTTTCTTCTGAACGATTTCTTTATCCTCTATCGGAGGAACGATGGAAATTTTATTTCTTTTGTTTTTCTTGAAACGAAATCCGGCAGCCTTCAGAATGTCAAAAGTTGTTTCTTTTTTGTTTTTAATTTTTTCGGAATTTCTCAACTGGTCGAAACATTGGAACCAAATTCTCGCATCTTTCGAAGTAGAAAAAATCTTTAATTTTGATTCTTCTTTTTTCTCATCCCCAAAAATATTACTTTTTTCTTCTAGTTCCTCGATCTCATAGCATTCAGTAAAAACTTCTGGAGCAAAATCCAGAATTTTCTCCGGAATATCCTTCGGGAGAGACATCTGATTCCCCGGATCTACTTTGGAGTACCGAATGTAAATTTTCTCTCCGTCAGTATGGAAGATAGCATAGTAACGAACGAAGTAGTAGGTCTTGATGGGAAATGCAAGTTGCCCATCGAACAAATCCCCGAATTTTTGGACACTCAATTTCCAAACTTTTTCGGAATCTTCTTTTTGACTTTGGATCGAAGAAGGAGCTCCGGGATTATTGTAGATATCCAGAGGTTCTTTGGAAGTCGTGGATGAAGACAATTTTTGAGGATTATTTTTTGAACAAATTTTCTTCGATTTTTCATCGACTTCCATGGGAGATCCATCTTTAGGAAGATCAACTTTATCTGTCGACTGTTGTTGTTGAACGGGATTTAGATCATCAGATTCTTTTTTCGTTAATTCGGATATCGTAACATTTGTCTCGGCCGAATTTCCCTCTTCTTTCAACAAAGATTTGTGGTAGGTTTTCAATCGACAAATCGCACGTTCCCTATAGTCTTCATACCTAAAATATATCACTATCAAATTTTAAAAAATAAAACAGTTTGGATTTCGGTATATTGCAAAAAAACTTCTGTTTCTTATATTTTCCGTTCTTTCTTGGAAGATATTAGATATGAAGATCAAAAATCAATTATTTTGTTATTATTATAACGTGAAACTCACGAGTCATCGTAATAAAGATCAGCAACGGAAGCGTAGGCCATACCCGTTGTCGATTTTTCTCCCCCTGAGGAACTCACATAAGTACTCCTTGGTCTAAGGTCCTGGATGGAGTAGTGACCTCGTTCCTCAAAAACTTCCTCGGGACCGTAATGTTCAAAAGGAGCAGAATGAAGCGGAAAGTGTCTCGGCTCAGTACTTTCGGGAAGTTCGGATTTTCTTTCAAAGAATTTACTCATGTCGTATTTCTTTGTTTCGTGGTAATTTTTAAAATTTGAAATTTCCGTTTTGTATTGATTAAGGTACTCTGCAGCACGTAAGAGGGTCTCCCGTTTATCTTCTGGATTAACTGGGAAAAAGGCTTCTGGATATGGTCTGTGGGGAATAACGTGATTTTGGGATTCAGAAAATTCCTCCCTCTCTTCCGGACTTTCGTCAAATAACGTGTTGAGGATGTTACCGTCCTCAGAATTCACAGAGCTGGCCTTCGAGAATCGAGAAGAAGATCTCGTTAATGTTCTCGAAGAAACCTGAGGGAGAGACAGAGACCTAGAGGTTCTGAATCGGTCATTTTTTTCCAGAAATTCGTCGATTCCGAAATCCTGTTTCAACATCGAGGAATCAACATAGGTAGGGACGTCTTCGAAGGAATATATCTTTGTCTGTGTTTTTTGTAGTCGTTTAGTTTTATGAACAAAGGATTTGAAGGTTTTCTTTCCTTTGATCGCCGTTCGGGAACGATTCCACAGAAACATTCTGGAACTTATGCTGACAGAACTCAAGGCAAACCGATCCTAAAATTTTCATAAATTAAAAAATATAATTCTAAAGGTAGTTTTACTCACAATAGCGATTTCTGCATGTAAAGGACACATCCAGAACTCGTTCAAAATCGCCGTCATCGGGATGTTCTGACAATGCAGATGAAAAGCCGCGGGACAATAGTCGCATTGGATACAGGGGTTTTTTTCCGTGTGGTTTTCCTTACAAACAAAGCAAACAGCATCTGACTGACATAATATTTTCCTCGGAATATGCTCCATGTAAGGCATATCCACCAGCTCATCCAACAACTCCCTCGGCAGAGAGAAAGTCCTCGGATTCGACAGGTTCCCGTAGACTTCCAGAGCTCTTTCGAAGGACACATTCCCTTCTGCGGCTTCCTTTTTCAAAGTCTCGTCAACGATGGATCCGAATCTAGATTCTTCCGAGAAAGGAAGCACTTTCGGCAGTCGGCGAGGGAGATTCAAGTCGTTTGTCTCGTAACTGCATCGGAGACAAATCCAAGGTTCCGTACTTGACTTTTTTGATGTAGTTGGAACAGTCATACAAGAAGGGTGGAAAGAATTGGGACATCGGGCACAGATGATCAGATCCTCTCCTGGTTCCTAGAAACAGACACTTTCGAAATGGAAATCTTCGTGAAACTTACGTCACAAGTTGCACAGGAATTCATGTTCCTCGATCGATGTCCCTTTCCTTTAACTTGATTCGGACGGATAGTATTTGGGATTTCTTTCTTGAGAGCTGCATCTTTCAAGTCCCGGATTTCCTAAATTTGTAATTCATATATGGAAAAAATAAAAAACCAACATCTTCGACTCCGATCTCTTCTACGTATTTGACTTTGATACGTTTGTCGAGATTGGGTCCATCTATGACGTATTGGTAGTCGTCCTCGGACGAGTCTGATCCATCGATGGAACTGCCGTCTCCAGTTGCTTTCTTCGGCTTCTTAAACTTCTTCTTTTTCGTCTTGATCGATGGACAGGAAGAGGAATCTCGCGAAGGACTATCGCTTCCTTTCGCTCTCTTCAGTCTCGACCTCGTTTTGGGTCCTTCTGGAGAAATATCAACAGATACAGATTCGGCAGCCATCTATGAGAAAGGAATATCGGGTAGACAAAAGAGCGCGAATGCAAAACTGGCTCAGAAAGGTCCCGAAACGAAAACTCCGATGAGCTTGAATTGGTGAATTCTTTTGATTTGAAATGCTCTATTGAACCATTTTAGATTTTTTAATCAATGAAACTTCGAAATAATATCTCTATGGTTAGATTAAATGTCGACTTTAATATAATTTTTCTTGTGATTTATATAGTTTCTCTAAAAAAGCATTCGATTATCCTTATAGATGCTTCTTTTTCCCTTCAACTATTTCTGATTTCCTAAAATCTTTTGAAAAAAAGATGAGTAAATTCTTTCTTCTGATTTGTAAATGACTTTTAATGTATGAATGTTTGGAAAGTTAAAATAATCCGAACTCGGGTCTTTATATGGAATTTTTCTTTGTCCACTTCCAAGTTGTCAGATCCTCGTCTTCAACAATGTCAATGATAGATCGAGGATATTTTAATAACTTTGATTGATTTGATAAATTCTATTCGCTTTGTAAACATTACAAACAGCATTTGCTTCATTCAATTTCTAAGCTCTCACAATAAAAGAAAAATTAAAAATAAGAAAAACGGAAAAATCAGAAAAGAAAAATGGACATTCATTCCTACATTTAGAAAGGAAAAATCAAAAATGAGAAATGCATTGTCAGATCATAGGAAATTATATGCATCCCTGAAAAGGCAAAATTGATCAAGCAAGTACAGATGAGATTATTTTGGCAAATAGAGTCTATGGACAGTTTACTGTTCCCTATTTCATCCGTCACCAAATTAGGCACTTTTTCCTGAGAAAAAAAGTGTAGGATTCTCTCGGAACGATTTTCTTCTTTATTTCTCCTTATTTTTTGATCTCTATTTTTTCCTTTTCCCACTTCCGTCTCTTTCCTCCTGCTTATCTCTCTCTTTTCTCTATCTTTCAATATCTCTCATCTTTCTCCTTCTCTTTTCTTTTCTATCACGAGCAAGATGTTATTTCAAATTTATACAGTATCTCAGTAAATGTAATTAATTGGATTTTTAAAAACAGTGTTGTTTATTTATAAGTTCTATTTTCACAATGTTACTAATTGAGTTTTTGATCGAGAACTACGTCGAGGGTATCCATCAGCACCAATATACATGTCCTCAGAGGTGATGATTAAGAGTCTCCAATTAACAGTTATTGACTCTATTATGAATATAGTGCTTAAATAATTCTTTGATCTTTCAAACAATAATTCTTGTGAACAAAGTTTTGCATGGGAAGGTCACACAGTTGCTGACTTTTGACCCTTTCTTTGATTACTTATTGATTAACGGTTAACAAACGAGATCATTTTCTCTCATATTGCATTATTTGTTCGGGCGAGAATTGAATAAGTATTGTTTTTGAAGATGTCTTACAAAGCATATATCGTGGACGCTTTCACTGATGTCAGATTCGCTGGAAACCAAGCTGCTGTGTGTTTGATCCCCGAAGTTTGTTTCTTTTTTATTTTTTAAATCAAATGATAACTTCAGAAATTATCTGATGCCCAGTATCAGAAAATAGGAGCAGAATTTAATTTATCCGAGACGAGTTTCTCTATCCCTCTCGATGGAGACTCCTGGAAGACAGGTAGGACTCGAAGTTGACTTTTCGAACTCTATTCTGGAGTTTCAATTTTTGAATCTAATCGATCTGAAATAAATTCAATTTTTGACTTTAAAATCTGAAATGAGTAACTCTGGATCTGCGACTGGATGAAGTTGAGATTTCAGCCAAGACTTTTTCTCTAAGGTGGTTCACTCCTACTATCGAAGTCAAGCTCTGTGGACATGCCACTCTGGCGACAGCACATGTCATCTTTAATGAGATCGGTAGGTTTTTATTTTGGAGATTAATATTAGTTGTTGTAATTAGGAAATCAAAATGAGGAAATCGCATTCACGACGTTGTCTGGAGAACTTCGAGTCAAGAAGTCTTCAAATGGGTTGATCATGGATTTCCCGGCTTACTCCAAAACCGAAAATTTCTCGACGACAAGATTCAAATACAACGACGAATCCTTGAATCCATTGATTAATGAAATTGTTGAAGTAAATTCCTCCATCTTTTTCCCCTAAAAACGATTTTCCAGATAATGGTTCCTCATCTGAACCCTATCCGAGCTTGTCTCTACACAGAACCCCAGAAACTTCTGATTGTCCTTGATCCGGAAACCACGAAGGATGAATTGCTATCGATCAAGCATAACAGTGACAAACTTTTGCAAGCCCACGATGGATCAAAGGTTAGAGGCATCGTCATTACTTTTTCTCCTAAAGATGCGAAGAAACAAGGATTCATCGATTCTGAAGGCAAATCCTACGACTACGTTTCGCGTTATTTCGCTCCATGGGCTGGGATCAACGAGGATCCGGCCACGGGATCTTCTCAATGTGCCCTGGGTCCGTTCTGGTCCAATGAGAAGAACAAAAACGGACCCTTCTATGGTAAGCTCTAAACGATACATATACATATGCATGTGTGTACATATTTATGCAGAGATGTATTCATATTTTTACATATGCATACTTATATATGTACATGCTCATGTATTTATGTGATTATATCTATATGTTTGTGTTTCTACATAGACTTTTACATATGTACATGTTTATATATTCATATAGATTCTCATATGATAATGACCGATCAATTTCAGCATTTCAATGTTATCCAGGCCGTGGAGCTCAGTTCAAAATCAGCTTCCCTACCCCTGGGAGGGTCAACGTGGAAGGACAAGCCGTGACTGTTTTCCGAGGCGAAATCGAACTCGAAAAATAGCAGTGACGTTTATTTGATGTTTCGCAACAATAGGATTTTTATTCCTTTTCGATCCTTGGTGTGAAATCTTGCAACTTTTTGAATGGAGTTTTAGATTCCTATTGAATTAGCTTTTTTAATTTTTCAAACGATATATGATATAAAATTTCCTTCTTATGTTTTCTAAATTATCGAGTTTAAATTCCTGTAATTTTCTGATTTAATTTTAAATTAAAATTTCCGTTTATTTAGTTTAAAATTCAGAAATTGAAAATATAGTCAAATTCTAATTTTTATTCCATTTTAAAATTAAAGAATATAAAAAAGTAAAACTTCAGTTTTTTACCTTCGAACTAGAGATCAAAAAATAGCAAAATATCAATTCCTATTTCGATGCTCGAGAACCAAACATGCTGTATTAACTTTCTAATGTTTACTTTCTTCCTTGAGCTCAAAAATCAAAAAAATATTAAGGTTCTAATTTTTCTTCTACGTTCAAGTTCGAAAATCAAAAATCAAAAAATTATATTGGCACGCTTGTTTTTTTTTAATAGAAAAACAAAAAAATCACACTGACATCCCAATTTTATTTTATTCAAAATCAAGAGTATTATACTAACACCATTATTTTTCACCCCCGAGTTCAAAAATAAAAAGATTACACCAACATTCCAGTTTTTGTTTTACTTTCGAATTCAGGAATTAAAACTCGAGAGTATTATCTTAACACGCTTATTTTTTAATCTCAAGTTTGAAAATAAAATATCAAACTGAACCTTCCGTTCTCATTTCTATTTTTACCTAAAATTCAGGGATTAAGGATACTATGTTTATCTTTGGATTTCTACTTCAAAAATCAAGAGTACTATACTAACATATTTTTTTACTCTCAGGTTTAAAAATAAAATATCAAGCAGAAACTTTCATTTTAAAACTTTTAAATCTAAAAATCAGAAGTCTAAAATATATTTATATCCTAATCGTTGTTTTAATTCGAGAAATCAAGAATATTATACCAACAAACTCATTTTTTCAACTTTCGAGTCCAAAAATCAAAGCTATCATGGTGACATATTTATTTCTATTTTTCTCTAGATATTTCTACAACTTCTCTTCCCAGATATTTCTACTATTTTTCTCTAGAGTTCAGGAATTGAGACTATCAGACTGACAGTCAAGCTGCTTTTATTGTTGGGCCGGACGGTTTTTGTCGCCTCCCTCCCCTGTGTCGCTGATCTCTGCAAGCAACACGGAAACCTCTGTCAATTTTGCTTTGGACTGTTTCTACTCCTGTTAAAAGTGAACATTTAGGAGCTATATTGATATTTGATATATGACTAAAGTACTGATTTCGATATGGCTCATAAGGAGTACTCTCGATTCCTGGATCAAAGTGGATTTGAGAGAAAAAGATTGTGGGTTTTTTATTTCCTAAACTTTATGGTCTTTTGAACTTAAAAATGTTTTTCGAATTTTATTCTTAAGATGAATCAAGGATTGCATGGTTGACACAATTAGTCATTTCCCTAAACTTCGGCATCACAGTAAGGTCTCTTAGCAACGAGATTAAGTTTGGCCTCTATACCGCCCCAGAATTCTCATTTCCATAAATTTATAAGTTAAAAATTCTAAAATCCTCTAGATTAATATTTTTATTGTTCTAAAATTCTGTACATTCATATTTTTGTAATTCCAAGATTCTAAAATCCAAAAAACCTGGAAATTGGTATTTCCAACATCCTAAAAACTGGTATTTTCATGATTCTATAGTTTCAAAGTTTCACAATTCTGAAAATTCAGATTTTCAAAATTGCATTATTTTCGAAATTCTGAAAGTTAGTATTTCCGAAGTTCTACAATTCTAGAGCTTTTTCCACGGATGTTTATTAAGTATGGAAAATTTGAAACTTTGGTCTAAGAATTGCAGTTTCATTTTTAAACAAAAGTTCGTTATCATTTTCTTCTTCATTTTTTTTCTAATCAATTTTTTTTCATTTTTTAATGATGAATCGTTATAGAGATCTAAGGAAATATTTAATTTCTAAAAAGCCGCTGTATCCGAGGACGATAAACATCGGGAAAGAATATTCTGGGAAATTCACGAAAAATGTCGTCAGAAATCAGAAATACAATATTTTCACTTTCTTGCCTTTGACGTTATTCGAACAATTCAAGTTCTTTTTGAATTTATATTTCTTATTTGTTGCCTTAAGTCAATTTTTTCCTTCCTTGAAAATCGGGAACTTGTACAGTTATTGGGTTCCCTTGGTGAGATTCCTTTTTAATCCATAAATTCATAAAACTTTTAGGGTTTCGTCTTGGGAATCACCATCATCAGAGAGGGTTATGAGGAATTTTTACGTTATTGGAGAGACAGAAAACTAAACAACGAGAAATATCAAAAATTCGACGTTCTCGGGTCTAAATTGATCAAAAGCAAGTTAGTTTTTTTTAATTTCGGAAAAAATCGAATGATGCATATAGTTCCATACAGTGACTCATTTGTTTGTTCTTTATTCTTTAGAGATATTCGAGTTGGTGATGTTTTGATTCTTCACAAAAATCAGAGAATTCCGGCGGATGTTATTCTTCTGAGGACTTCTGAAATAAATGGAAGCTGTTTCATCAAAACGGATCAATTGGATGGAGAAACGGATTGGAAACTCAAACATGCAATTCCGATGCTGCAAGAATTGGAAAAAGACGAAGTAAGAAAAGGTTTTAAATTAAAAACAAATAGTTTTGAAATTAAAAAATTGAATAATTTCGAATTAAAAATCAGACAAATGAGTAATTTTATATATAAAAAGTAACTCAAAAATCGAATTATTTGAAAACTTTTAAGGATATATTCCATGTTGACTGCGAAATCTTCGCAGAAAGTCCTCACAAGGACATCAACTCATTCATCGGGACCAGCACAAGGATATTGAATAATCAGAAAATTGAAAATCCCCTGAGTATCGAGAATGTCCTTTGGGCGAGTACTACCCTGACTGCAGGTACTATATTAGTACTCGTTATATATACAGGGAAAGAGACTAGATCGGAATTAAACAGGTCCAAACCCCAATACAAAGTTGGATTACTGGATAAAGAAGTGAGAAAATATTTTTGCAAATACTTTACTAAATCTCCTTTTTAGGTAGATTTTCTGACGTTTTTATTGTTCATCTTTCTCGCCTGTTTAACTATAGGATCTATGTTCGTCAGGGGATTTCAATACGATTGGCCGAACAAACTCGTCAGATTTGCGTTGATATACTCTTACATCATCCCGATTTCGCTAAAAGTCAATATGGAACTTGCGAAACTTTATCATTCTTTTTTCATAGGAAGGGACAAAACGATGCCGAATATCCAGGTGAGAACTTCCTCGATCCCAGAAGAGTTAGGAAGGATTTCTTACTTGTTGACGGACAAAACTGGAACTTTGACAAAGAACGAGATGAAATTCAAAAAAGTAAATTTTTTATTTAGAACATATATAAACCGAAATTTATCTTAAAATATTTTTAGCTTCATATAGGATCTATTTCTTTGAGCGAAGATGCTTTTGAGGAAGTTAAGAAAGTTGTCGAAAAGAAAGAAATGAAAAGTCCTATCGAAATTAAGATTTCGAAAGCTGTCGAATCAATCGCACTTTGCCACAACGTCACACCCCTACAGGAGTCAAATTCGAAAATCTACCAAGCCTCTTCTCCAGATGAAATCGCCTTGGTGGAATGGGCAGAGTCGGTGGGAGTCTCGTTGACGGCCAGGGACACAAGGTCCATGACACTTTCCTCGGATGGCAAAACCCACGAATTCGAAATCCTCCATATTTTCCCCTTTACTCCAGACCGAAAAAGAATGGGAATCATAACAAAGGTTTTTAAAAATTTTTTAAATTTCTATATTTTTGTTTGCAGAACTTGACTACAGGAGAGATTTTGTTCAACAACAAAGGAGCAGATTCTGTGATTTCGAAAATGGTGGGATACAACGACTGGTTGGAAGAGGAGTGTACTAATATGGCGAGAGAAGGTCTAAGGACGATGGTATTTGCGAAAAAAAGCCTCACACAACAAGAATTAAATGAATTTAATCAAAAACTCCATTCTGCAAAAATGTCCACGGTCGATCGAGGAAAAAACATCGAAGAAACAATAAAGTCGATCGAGTTCAACATGAGCTTGATCTGTGTCACAGGAGTAGAGGACAAGCTTCAAGACAACGTCAGAGCCTCCATAGAATCCCTGATCCAAGCAGGGATAAAAATCTGCATGTTGACTGGGGACAAGCAAGAAACAGCTCTATCGATTGCGAAATCTTGCGGGATTTTCAAAAAAACTTCACAAATAATTCTGATAAATGCGGGAATCATGAAAGAAGAAACTCTCGAAGAACTCGAGAAAGCCAAGGAAAAGACCTACAGGACCTCAGACTCAGTCCTTCTCTTGAGTGGGGAAACTTTGGAAGTTTGTCTTCAATTTGAAGAGAAAATCTTTGGGGAAATCTTTGACCTTTGCGAGACTACCGTAGTATACAGATGTTCTCCTGATCAGAAAGCTAAAATCGCTCTTCTCCTGAAGAAAAAGCATCCTCAAAGAAGGATAGCAGCAATCGGGGATGGAGGGAACGACGTGACGATGATCCAAGAAGCTCATATTGGAATCGGGATCGAATCCAAGGATGGGAAACAAGCCTCTCTTGCTGCAGATTTTTCTGTCACAGATTTTTCGAACATCTGTCCACTTTTCATGGTTCATGGAAGAAATGCATACAAGCAAACCTCGATTCTTGCACAATACGTGATGCACAGAGGAATTATAATTGCTGTTATTCAAGCTATTTATACTTTCTTAAATAGAATGAGAACGACACAAGTTTTCGACAATTTCCTCATGGTCAACTACACCACCATCTACACTCCTCTGGCTGCCCTGGCAATCCTGACGGATCACGATACCTCGAGGAAGGCCAGCTTGACATACTCTGAACTCTACAAAGAGCTCCGTCGTGGGCGGTCGTTGACGTTGAAAACTTTCTTTATTTGGGTCCTCATTAGCATCTATCAAGGTAACTTTTCACCGGAAATAATTCGATTAAGTATACTTTTTTAATTTCTTCAGGGGGATTTCTTTATTATGGATTTTACTTCTTTGGAGATCTCGTTTATTCTCACTTCGTTACGGTAGTTTTCTCTGCATTGGTCTTGACAGAGTTGCTGACGATTCTGTCATTCGTTCAAAAATTGACTTTTGCCATGGTCATTGGAGAAGTAAGTAATTACAGTAATTATGAGTAATGTTCTTTGAACTAATTCATATTGTTTCAGCTTCAATGCCTTCTCGCTTTAGTTGGTTCTCTTTTTCTTTTGACGAGTTTTTTCGACAGAGATTACGTGTTATCCTGGAGATATCCGGTCTTGACTTTCGGGTTGACGTTGGCCGCCACAGGGCCTCTCTTTATTTTCAAATTTTTTGCTTACCATTTCGCACGTCCAACAGCAGCCAAAGTCAAGTGAAAAGAAACAGGTAAAAATTCGCGAGGTTATTATCCAATTTTTTTCTGACATATTTTATGAGTTGTTTTTTTGCATTTAAAATGGGTCGATAAATTCTGAATTTTTTTATCATACAGTAATATCTCGTAATCCCAGAATCTCATGCTGTAGAAATACCGCCATATTTCGAAATTTTTTCAACTTACAGTATCTCATTGAATTTCTACTTCGATGGTTAATTTCAAACTCGATGGTGGAAATGAAAAAATGATAAACATTGGTGAAATTCGAAATTCATACGTCAACGACGACGACGTTCGAGAAGGACACATTGGACGGGGGAAAAGTAGCAGTTTTTGAACTGATTTATGGATCTCGACTCCAGTTGGTGTCCGGCTCGCTTGAGGGGGG
This sequence comes from Halicephalobus sp. NKZ332, assembly GCA_009761265.1. Taxonomy (NCBI): domain Eukaryota; kingdom Metazoa; phylum Nematoda; class Chromadorea; order Rhabditida; family Panagrolaimidae; genus Halicephalobus; species Halicephalobus sp. NKZ332. Next base: position 31,848 of record VOSG01000118.1, read on the forward strand.
ATCCGAAGGGGGTATTGCGAGAGGCGTAGCTACGGTAGAAAGCGTTGAGAAGAGCTGGATCGAATTCTCTCATGCTGCTGAAAAATAAAAATTTTAAGGAATTTTGGGAAAAATCTCTCACTCATGAAGTTGTTGATCCTTGAAGGCCTCCAGAGGCAAGGTGGAGCAGAAGGCGGTTCCTAGGAGGATCAGAAGAAGAACCAGATGAAAAGAACTCGATGACGTCATTACTTGGATTTCCTGAAACGAAGAAATACAATAAGGTAAACCAACTTTTAAAAACTTACTCAAACGCAAAAATGAAAATTATTTTTCAATCTACCCATCTTTTATGCAAAAAGCCTCTGGGCGTGGTTGAAAAATTGGAGTTAACAACCTCACTAACACGGGGCATTTTCCTTGATTACGAAGAAGCTTGAAAAATCTCCACTTGACGAAGTTTTAGAATTTCAGAGATTCTAAATCTGATGACTCCAGTCAGGCGTGAAACAATAAAAAATGTTAATATCTCTATGAGAAATAAAGAATTCTTAACAACTGAATAAATCAAATTTCGTTTAATAAAAAGTAAAGTATCCAGGGACACGTCATGGAAACCGCTATGTGTATTTTCGAGAGGCTTTGTGAGAGAACGATCTCGAATCATTTTCATCTCGCCCCAAATCGTTTGGTCAAGTCAGTGCTATTTCTAATATAGCGAATATTTTGTATAGTGTATTAAAATTGTATACTTTCATTATTATTTCCAAGTCTTAAATAGTTATATAATTAAAATAAATATATTTAGTAGTGATATCTAGATCAAGTTAGTATTGTCTTTCATGTACTAAATGTTAACTTTCTGAGTCAGGAGTGTAACAAATATTGTGTTTTATAGATTTTTAAATTCTGAATAGAATGCTGCAAAAGATTTAATTTTTTCCCTCGCATTTTTAGGCTTGATATGTTAGTTTACTTTCCTACGACGTGCTTTGATAATTATCAGAAGGATATCGGACTATAGAAGATATTAGAAATTGAATTTTTAGTCAAAACCACAGGAGGACCCTGTTAAATTTCCAAAAATTAATTGAATGTATAAATTTTCACACAAACTGCTGTAATTAAACTATAGACTAATCCAAGATCGGTTGCGAAGAAATTTTCGAAATTGACCAACTGATACTGGAATAAGGAACAACCAAATTTGAAATTCCAGAGCAGTATTCAGAAAATTAATTCACATAATTTTTTGTGGATTTCTATATTTTCTCATTCTCACTTTGATATATTTATTTACTGACTATAATATTGATGAAGGAAAACTAACAAAAAAACAAAAAATTGAGCACTAATTTCTTGAATACGTTTTACATTGTTGTTTTCAAAAGCCTTCGGAGGAATTGTCTCCGAGAAATCAAAAGAAAGTCTTATTCTATCATTGTAGGATTATTTAGCAAACAGTGCTCTACAATATATCAAGAGCTCGGTCCTTAAGTACTATTCTGGAAGAAATTTGTTAAATACGAACGATGCTGGGGGTTATGAGAAATGTGTTATAACTTCCTTTGAAAATAACCGGAGATCACGGTTTTTATATATTTAATAGATATTTAAGTGCTCGTTATACTCCACCTACTAGAATCTTCCTAAGTCCCCTAGTAATTAAGTTGTGATTTTTTTTCGAAAATTAAAAAATGTCCCTTTTCAACTTAAACTTTCATATACGCAGAGCACCGATTTTCAAGAATTATATATACAACAGTAATCAGTGTTCAAAAATCCATCAAATGCTAACAAACTTATGACCGATGCTCGGAGTGTTAAGAATCAAGTCTTAATTTCAAATATGAATGATATTGGGGGTAATGGTCAACCTATCATCTCGATTCAAAAATGATAAAAACTTATGGTTCACCTCTCATTTAATAGACTTACATACTTTATATTTCACAAATTAGTATCTTCATTTCCCCTAATAACTAAATTATAAATTCTTTTCTGAATCAATCATAAAAAACTTTCAATTTAATATTTCATATATTAAATCCGCTTTGATTTTTAAATCTTTTGTAGCATTCTAGTTAGAATTAAAAAATCTATAAAACGCGACACTTGCTACGTTCCGGGTTCGAAGGGTTAAATACTAAATCCTAAATCCTAAATATCCTATTTGTTACCTTTAATTCTCTATAATTATATACATAGTATTTCGACAGTTTTAATTTTAAACTTGTTCTTTGAAGACAACGAAGCTACCTTGTTGAGATCTAAAGGTTCTAATTATCTTCTTGATGAACGAATTTTCTTCGCTGTGTATAATGTATAAATAATTAAATTCAAAAAATTAATTTTTTAATTATTTTCTGTTTATGAATTACTTTTCTAGATAAAAATCAAATTATTCTTTCCTACAAATTTAGCTAATGTGAACTCGAAAAATGAAAAGACGAAGTTTGTATGTTCCCTCTCTTTTTCATCAAGTTAAAAATTAATTTTACAGTTACCTTGCTTTAGTACTCTCTAGCGTTCTCTACCTTTACATCACAAAGCAATTTCTACAGTAAGTCAATTTTGAAAAAGCTTTTACGAAAAAGGTAAATTCTGATAATTAATTAAAGAATCTTTCTCTCGAAAAGAAATTTTCACAAGAAATGAACTCGGTCAAAAAAGGCATTTCTAAATTAAATAAATTCTTAAAAGTTGTTTATCTTGGAGAGTAATTTTTGATCAATTTTCTAATTTTTGTCCTAAAGAGAAATTTTCAAGCTAAATAAATTGATTTTTAATCTTTGCCCTAAAGGGAATTTTGAAGGTAAATAAATTTTTTCCGGAAGAGAAATTTTCAGATTAAATTGATTTTTTGAGTTTTTTGCAGGGAAATTTCTCAAAATATTGATTTTCATTAAGGAACATAATTCATAATAATGAGGAAATCGAACAGGCAGCTGAGTAAATTGTAAAACCCCCGTGGATCATGTTTGACAAAAAAATTGAAAAATTGTGTATTTGCTAACAAGAATTAGTCATTTTTAAATTTCAATTTTCTTCAAGGGACTTTATAAAATTTTTTAGTAAAATTAATCAAAATTTCGATGAAAGAAATCATGCCATAATGTCAGATGTTTTTGGACAACTTAGTTTCGAGTACAATCCAGACGAGCTTTGTGAATCAGAACCGGCAAGTTCTTTATATTTAATAATATCTAAAGATATAATATTACAAACATTTAGTAATATTTAAACTATGATATTCTTTAAAGATATAATGATGTTTAATTGATATAAATATAAATTTTGCAGTTTGTCTATAAACATGAAGTAGTGAATGCCTCAGGGAAGTATATTATCAGTGGAAAAAAGTTCGACTGCAAATCAGGTCTACCGTATCTGGAATTATTTAAATTGACAAAAAAGCACCCCATCACTCCGACACCCGTTGATCCCTCCAGGATCGTATTTGTATTAGCAGCGACCTCCGGATTTTATAAATCCATCAGGGTAGTCGTCCATGGAATAAGGAAATATTTTGGGAATGAACATAAAATCATCTTTTACGATTTAGGAGGAACCATGGAAGATCCCGCAATTGTAAGACTACTGTAGAGTTTAAGAAAGAGTAATTCTTTTTTTAGAAAAAAGAAATGACGGGAATTTGCAACTTCGAAATCAGATATTTCAAATGGGATTTTCTTCCGGAAAACGTCAAAGAGTTGAAGATTTTCTCATGGAAGGTTTTACTCATAGCTCAGCTTTTAAATGAATTTAACACTTTCTTCTACATGGATTCTTCGATTTATTTGGAGACAGGAAATTTCACTGTTTTCTGGGAATTGATCAATAACAGAACCCTGACCTCCTTCCAGATGAGTGGAGCCACGGGTCACAGTATCCGTCATGCTACACACAGAGGTATCTTTTATTTTATCCCGAATTTTCATTTACCAAAACGATCTTGAGGAATGTACGAATACGTGCCATTGGACATGACGATCGACCGTTACCACGACATGCTCGAAGCAAACATGATGATCATCCATAGAGACGAGCCCACAAAGGAAATCATCAAGTGGGCGTTATTGTGTGGGATCACGAGGGATTGCATACAGCCCGAGGGAATAAACTACACCTGTACTAAGGAAGGTAAAAACACTCCGGATGGGGTGTG
>VOSG01000118.1:36271-86242 GCA_009761265.1 Halicephalobus sp. NKZ332
GAATTATCAGGGACTTTCGTGGCGAGAGTCAAAATTGCTAGTCTCTCAAATTATTTTAGGCCCTAAATCCTTTCTGTTTTATTATGAGCGTGCTTGTTGCAGTTGTTGGGAGTTTTCGTGGTGGGAATTCGTGATACTAATCTGACTAATCTGCATCCTAAATTTCTAAGCTTTTTCCATAATCAGACCATTTAAAAAACATTTCGTTGAAATGACTTTTTAGGCGTTAATATTCTTTCCCATGTGAATCCCAGACATCCGAAGAATACCGCTCAACGACATCAGACCCGGAGGTTGCAGGGGACTCTCGAAAAAATCGACAATTGTGTTAATTCCTAGGCCTGTTATTTGCATATTTTTTGTTTTCCAGCAATAATAAAAAAAATTAGTTTGGTCATTTTCCCTGAACTTTCTGATAAAGTCGTTTCTACATTGATCAAAATAAAAGGTCTTTCTTTAGGAGCAAAGGCGATTGTCAGGACGAATAGGACTGTCGTCTGGGTACGCACATTCCGTGGTCAATACTAAGGCAAATCGATAGAATATTTCAAAGGACGACAGGCAGAAAAGACCCAGTGCAGGCACTAGGACGTCCTGTTTTTGTCACTTTTCCTTTTTTCAGAAAAATGGCGGAACCTAACGGTTATTTTATTCCATGTTACCATTACCAACAAGGGTAAGTTAATTTAATATTAACACTGGTATTAACACTAATATTAACGTTAGTAGTATTATTAATATTAATAAACAAAAATTTCAGAATGACTTTTCCTCATAATCAAGACATTTGCGATCATGTTCCTGACATCGAAGGGAGTTCTTCGCTTTTTTCCAACAACTTCCAGGAAGAGTTTTCGGAATCCAGCTTCCAGAATTTCAATCATGGACAGTATTACAACAATTACGTTTTCAATTCCGGGACTGTTCCTTCAATGGAGATGTATGAATTGACTCCTTCAAAGAAAATTAGCGAGAGATCAGATATCTGTGAACCTATCCAAAAAATTTACCAAGAAATTAGTCAAGAATGTGAGCATTTTCTCCTGAGGGAATCTTGTAATAAATGCCAAAATGAACAAATGTGAGTTTCTTCAATTTTTATAAAATCAAGTTCTCAATTGATATAAAATTTCCCGATTTCTATATAAACATTTTCAGCAACTCTCTTCCTGAAATCCTTTTCGATAAACCGGAGATTGAATCAGACGACGAAATCAAGAAGTTAGCTCTCTCGATGAAGCGCAAAAGAGAGCAAAACAAGAAGGCCGCTGCTCGATATCGCGAAAAAAAGAAGGAAATGTAAGTGATAAACATCCTGTTAAATCCTATTTCATAAAACTTTACAGTTTAACCAAGACTTTTACCGAGATCGAGGAACTCGAACGACATCAATCCGAGCTGAACTCCACCATCGAGTCCCTGCGTCAAGAAATCCTCAGATCCAGGAAGATTCTTGGGTTGTCTCTCTGTTAAATTCCGGTTCAAAAATTAGTTTAAAATAAATTGTCATTTATTTGCATTTTCATTGACCGTTTTACACAAGTGAAAGAATACTATCTTATTATTGACAATGGCTTTAACAATAAACTATCTTTGCATAATAATCTCAAGAATAAATTATAAATAAAAACTAATATAGTGTCATAGGTTACGTTCCGTTCTTAATCACCTGAAACCCAAAGTTCAGTAATTAAAAAAATCAAGAAATTACCTCAACATAATTTCCAGGGAACCATCCAGTTTTATGTTCTCCATTAGGGAGAACAATCTCACCTTCCCACCATCCTGCCGGAGAAGTACTTCTAATTTTAACCAAATCCCCAGTTTTCAAACTCATCTGATTATCACCTGTAGCCTCAAAGTTAGCTAGTGCTCTTGCAACTCCATTTTTAACTGGTTCAATTGTACTATTATTGGCAGGCTTATTTTCACTTCCATTAGAAGCTTTTTCAACATAGGTTGCAGGGAATATGCCTGTTTGACCATTAAGAACACCTTTCCACCACTGTTCTTGTTGATCTATGACCCAAATCCGATCACCAGGTTTGATAGACAGGTCTGTCGGTTCTACAGCATCGAAAGCCCAAAGAGCAACATACCATTCCCCATTTTGAGAAGGACTTTCCAAAGGTGTACTTGATTTCTCAGACGTTTTAGATCCTTCTTGAGAAATTTTAATATAACTTTTAGGAAAATAACCTTGTTGGGAAGGGTTTTTTAAGAGACGTCCACGCCATTTCATTTCTCCTTTTTCCAGTACTTCGATTTCGTCACCTTTAGAAAACGACAAATCTCCTTCCTTTTGAGCATTCCAACGATAAAGGGCAGTTCCAACAGCAAGAACTTTATCAGTTGATCCCGAAACATCTCCAGGTGGGGCGTCGTAAGTAGGCAAAGATTTAGGAGCCTCAGGAGGAATATCCGAAGGAGGTACTTCATACAAACTCCCAGCTTGAACAGGAGGAACATCATAAGATGGCAAGTTTCCTGGAAAATGGTAAATGCATTTAAGATAAATTTTGAAAAATCCTACCAGGTTCTTCTTTTTCTTCAGCGATACTGGCCAATGGTTCAGAAGGAGAAGTAACTACATTCGGAATAGAAGTCTTCTTTCCAGGAACAATAGGTTCAGCAAAGGAAGCCGGGAACCAACCTACTTTCCCCTTTACTTGTCCAGCAAGCCAGCCAGGTTCAGCACTATTTTGACTATCAAAAACTAAGATGACATCACCAGGTTGGAGACTCAGTTCATCATCAGATCGAGCTTCGAATTCATAAAGTGCACGATACTTTGTTGGAGCACCTGACACAATTGTCGTAGAGTTTGGACTTACAGTACTGTGCGTATCACCAAATCCAGCCGACGAAAATGAATTTTCAATAACAGATTTGGGTTTAGTAGGAGAACTAATAGACATAGCAGAAAAGTTATTTTCAAACGAATTGAAGCTATTTTCAAATCCAGTATTTGTTTGAGGAAGAGCATTAGGACTATCAAAACTAGCCTGAAGGGCCTGAGCGTGGACTTTTTCAGTCGCTTTTCTACGAAGACTCTGTTGTTTCTCAATCGCATGACGAACTATATCATTATATTCTTCGATTTCCTTGGTGAATTTCTCATTGGAAGCATTGAATGAAGGACGTTTCTACAATTACCGCTTAGTACAAGATCAAAAGCCGAAAACTAACCTCTTCGAGAAGCTTCTCTTTCGCTGCCAAGTTCCCTGTCGCACTTTCAGCTTCTTCGGAACATTTCGTAAGCTCCTCCTGACGTTCAACAATGAGTTTTCGGAGTTGCTCGATTTCTTCAGCACGATTGAGAGAAAGGCGGCATTCGGACTGCAGTTGTAAATGCTCATGTGATACACGTTCACATTGGATCGAGAGCTGAAAAAATAATATCCTAACTTCTCTCATTCAACCCACACGTACCTGTTGATGATGTTGTTGCAATTGACTCATCGTGGCAAGTTTCTCATCTCTCTGAGCTCGCATAGCTTCGATTTCAGAAGTGATTCCAATAATCTCATCTCTAGCGCTGCTGACATCGTTGTTGAGAGAGTCGGTTTTTTCCTGGAGAGCTTGAAGTTGAAAAGTCATATTCTTGTGTCTTTGTTGGATTTGAGCAGTTTTCTCAGCTTCACTTTGTTTTTGGTTTTCCATCTCACGAATTCTGATTTTCTCCAATTCTTTTAGTCGTTCCTCTTCGAGTTTCCTTCTGATCGCTTCTCTTTCGGCCCTATGTTTTGCTTCTTCCTCTTGTCTGGCTTTTTCTCGTTCCAATTCCCGTTGATGTTCAGCTTCTCTCTCGGCAGCTCTTCTACGCTCGATTTCTTGTCTTTCTCGATCTCTTTTTTCCTGTTCTTCTCTCTCACGACGTTCGGACTCGGCACGTATACGTTCTTCCTCTTCTCTGGCAATTTGTCTCCTTCTTTCAAGTTCAGCTTGACTACGGTTATAACTATCCATAAATTTATCATCGTAAGTAGGTTTCGCTTGTTCGGCATTTGAAAATCCACGAGCGGAAGGGAACAGGTCCTGAAGTTCTAGAGGCAATTCAGTTGGCAGGATATATCCTTGCTGAAAAAACAAAATAAATCCAAATTTTTAAAGTTGTACTACCTTGTGCATGTCGATCAAATGCATAGCAACACAGAATTCGTCTGGAGAAAGAGCTCCATCTTTGTTGACGTCGGCAAGATTCCATATCTCGGCTAGAATCGGTGTTGGGAATCCACTTTGAGAAAGAATATATCTAGCTTGTACTCCATTCAAGATACCAACACCAGATTTATCGTTATTGTAGAATTCCTGGCGGTATTTATTTTTCGAGGGCAGTGGAAGAGACCAATCTGAGCATTGCTTCAGAGTTCTGGAAGAAGTAGGAAACTGATTACTTGGCATGATTGGGGGTCCAGAATGATGGACAGCAGGAATGGCAGGAGGAACTTGTCTTGTGGCGAAAGTAGTGGGAGGGATGATGGACCTCATTGATGGGGGAAGGGTGGCAGGGATAGGGATTCCCGACAAACATCTCCGGATCAGGGCCACGGCCACGGCGAATTCGTACTTGTCCATCTGACCATCTCTGTTGACGTCGGCCAGGGCCCATATCTGTCCTAGAGTCTTCGGATCGAGTCCGGATTTGATGAAAAATCCTCGGACTTGCTGTCCACTAAGATATCCATTCTCCGGATACAGAGAGAAAAATTGAGATTCCGCTTGGGAAAATTCAACATTAGAAATAGCCCACTGATCAGAATCCATCTTAAATATAATTATGCAATTATGGCAATCATTCACTGAAAATCTTTTTGTAACGCTTAGTCATCGCGAAAACACCGAAAATCACGATCAAAATCGATTAATTCAAAACTCCAGAACATAACAATGATCACTATGAGCAACCACGTATTTCCGAGAAATTTAATACGCAAATAAGTTTCATATAAATAATCTCGGTTCGGCTATTGGAAAACCGATAAATTTTCGAAGTCTTGCTCGTCGTGGAGCGGCCGCTCCAGCCGGACATTCGCGCTGGGAGCACACGCTGAGGGCGACTTAACTGGTCTAGGTGAACATTTTTGGTCACGAAGAAAACCTTAACTGGTCTGCATGAGTCTTATTAAAAATAAAACATAATTGGTCCGTATGGATTTCTTTTCTTCAGAAAAAAGTTTAACTGGTCTGTGCATTCTTTTTTTGGAAAAAATAATTGAATTGGTTCATGTGAATTTGAAGAGATGTTTCATATAAAATTCTCGACGAAAATTTCGTTTTGGTGTTCAAGAATATTATTAGATTTTCCCTTTCTGCTTTAGTGATTATAACAAGAAGACGAAAAAACAGTATGGACGAGATTATCTGTTTTCACGATGTGTCAGTTTATGGGGCAGTAAATATCCGATTGTCGATTGACCTGGATTCGATATCGAACAAATTTTGCACTCTACATGGCTCATCACTTTCGAAATCCAAACTTCATTAAATAACCGAATTAATCTCAAAAAATCACCGAATTAATTCCCGGAAATCAACTCAAATTTGTGATTAAAAATTAGAAAATAAAAAAATGGAAATTCTCGACAATTTAAAATCCTATTTTCTCGACCTTATTGAAGGTCATTTAAATCAGAAAAAAATAAAAGAAGATTTTTCTAATTCACTACTTTGGGAAAAAGACGAGATGTCAATTTTCAGGAGGATTTCCTTGTTTTTTTCTCTCATCCTGTATTGCTTGGTCATTGCTTTCATCTTCACGAGCTTGGCCACTGAGTACTGGATTACTGTAAGACCCCTCGAGGTCAATGGAAAAGGACCTAGTTCTGCCTTTGTCCATGCCGGACTTTTTTACGGAGAAAAACGAATCGACAGTGAGCTGGAGTACTTCCGAGAGACTTTCAGCGGTAATTTTCATATTTCCATATTTGCGGTATTTTTAGTTTTTTAAATTTCTAGTAAAAGAAGAGGTTTCGCAATATGCCACTTCTTTGTCAAAAACTTGTTGGATTTTGACGATTTTCTTCATTTCCCTCGGAGTTCTCTGGGCCCTCATAGGGTTGGCAGTCTCCTTGATGAATACGGTGATCCAAGAAACCCACAATCTTCTCGGATCAAATGGAATTTTCTTATGGAGTTTACTTTCCAGTAAGTTCTCTTTTTTTCTGAATAAAATACAAGTCTTCAGTCCTCTCCAACCTACTCGGGTTACTTTCCTATCTTGTCCATCTCCATTCCAAAAAGTACGACAGTCTAGAAAGTCTCGAAGGTCTTTACAGTAGAGCCCAGTAAGTCATTTTCTAAAATCATAAATATTTCCCAGACTCGGTTTTTCATTCTATCTCATCATCGCTGCCATCGGCATCCTCTTCATCCCAATGACTCTGATACTTCTCTCCAAGACCAGGACCGAAGTCAAACCGACGAAACCACCTATCATCGACAGAACCGTATTTCTATATTAAATTCCACAGATAAATAAACTTTATTTCCCAGATAACATAACTTTAGACTTCGACAAAATCTCTCTTTTTGTACGTAAAAAACAGCTATGATTAATATGTATTTCAGTCAATGGGAGTCGCATTCCTTAACAATATGAATAGATTCGTTTCTTTGTCCTGAGTACTTATTCATCTTTCTTTACTTGGTCCTTTGAATCTTCATTCTTGACAGCCTGATCACCAGAAGCTCCGAGACTTTTTCTTTCCATTTCCTTCGCAGCTGTCTCCAAGTTCGCGTTCTGCTGTTTAATCAGGGATTCCAATTCTTGCTGCCAACCAAGAAGTCGAGCGAGTTGTCGACAAATAGGATCTGTATCACCAGCATGGAAGTAATCTCTGAAACATTTGAGTAATATGGATTTAAATCTGTGTAGGTACATACCGAATGTTTCTTCTACCGGTGAAGTTGAGAACCGTTTCTCCAACGAGTTCACGATTGATCAAGACACGAGGAATGTTGGTATTAATAAGAGCCGGAAGACCTGCAACCGGCATGACAGTTAGAGAAGTTCCCATGATCAACAGGAAATCGGCTTCTTTGAAGTCCTGAAACATAAAAATGTAATTATGTAAAGACAGGTCTGAAATTACGCTTCTGTACAAATCGTAGAAACGACGTGGAAGATCCTCGCCATAAAAAGTGATATCCGGCTTGATGACACCTCCACAAGAACAATGTGGAACCAATTCCTCGCCAAATCGAAGATGTTCTGTAATTTATCATAGAAGTCGAAATACTCATATATGACACTCACCTTCCATGAACGCTTTGTCGAATTTCTTCTTGCATTTCAGACATGTACTGCTCTGGTGAGAACCGTGAGCCGTGACGATCTTCTTCTCATCAATACCGGTGGCGGACTCTAGGAGGTCGATGTTCTGTGTGTAAATACGGAGCAAGTGACCGTGATCATCCAGAAGCCGGAGGAAGTAATGGGCGACAGTGGGCCTCACGGGGATCTTGAACATGCCCTTCGCGACGTCGTAGAAGGGAATCGGGTTCTTCCGGAAGTAATGAATGTCAAAGACGTCTTCGGCATTCTGGACACCGTACTTCTTGACGTTGTTGTACAATCCAGTACCAGGAGAACGGAAGTCAGGGATTCCAGCGGAGGTTGAAATTCCGGCTCCGAGAATGACAATGATTTTCTTTGGCTGTTTATTTTTGATATACGTAGCGACATGGGCCAAGGATGTGAAAGGCAAAACAACTTCTAAAGTCAAAAAATTAAAATTCATATATGAATCATTGAAATTTCACCTTGCTCATCTATGTTTTCGAGAGCACTCTTTATTTCATCCAAATTAAAGTTTTTATCCGCTTTGGAAGTACTGGGTTTCGGTGGATCCGCCATCGTCTCGGAATTCCCCGATAATCAATAAAAAGAAAAATAATAAGGAATTAAAAAATAAGAAAACCAAAGAATAGAAATCGTCACGAAGAAGTTGGAACGCTGGACCCGACCTGGCGTTCCGTCCTGAGCCGTTTCTCTTTCGTTCCTTTTGAAGTTTTTAGGACAAAAAACTATTTTTCTATTTTTAGAACAAAAAATTACTTTCCTCATTTTCAGTGTAAAAATAGAATTTTATTTCCTCTCAATATTTTTTACGGACCGAGTGCTCTAAACCGGAGAGAGATCTGTTAAGATGCTTGAAAACGTAACAAGTTTTTCCGTTGATTTCTTCTTGACAAAATTCCTCCGTACTGGTGATGTAGCTGAAGTCTCCGTTTAAGGTGCAGATGACGTTGAATTTTTCGTGGAAGTGCTTCTCTGCTAGTAGCTGGATGTTTCTTTTTGTCACACTTATTTCTATCCCAGCACTCTGAAATTTGTTTTCGATTTTTAAGTTCGATGGGAACGTACCATGAGGATGATTTTCTTAAGTCTTTCGCTGTTGCATTTTGGATTGAATTTCGATTGGAATTCGTCGGGATTGGTGAAGAAGGATTCATCCGGGAGCTCTTCTAGTTCGTCCTGTCGCTTCTGTCTCCGTCGATGAAGGACCTGTCTGACCCTACAGGGGCTACTACAGGTCGAGCAGCAGTCCTAAGAAGAGAAATAAGACAAAAAAATCTTTATCTTACTTGACTCGGATAACTGTTGTAGGAAACGGGAGGACAGGGGTTGTAGCTGGGGGCACAAGTTTGGACAGGACAACTCTGACAACACTGGCATCCACTACCCCCGAAGAATAACCCTTTGACGAATATCAATTCTGCTACGAAATAAACAAAAAAAATAATCCGCATTTTTCAAGGTAGCTGATTTATCTTTGGAGAAAATTTTTGCAAAATTCAGACTTCACAATTGATCCTTGAAAAAGAAACGAACCGGCCTCATGACAGCAATTATCCGGGTTTAGTTTCCAGCGACCGAAAATCGTGGATTATTCTTCCTTTATCTGGACACTTTTCTGTTTTCCTCTCAAAAAACAACAAATTCGAAAGTTGCTCCCTTTTTAGTACTATGGATAAAGGGGGATTTCATCAGTTTAATTTCCTCCATGAAATCCGAGGAGCAAGGACGCCAAAAGTCGTGACGCCCGGATGCAATTGTTTGGATAAAACGAAACCAAAATACCTGAAATAAAAATAAAAGAAAATAAATATTGATTAATCCCTTTTTAGGGTTGACTTTGGCACTTTGAATTTGAGGACGATTATTGAGGGCATTTTGAAATGTTTGAACAAAAAACATAAAAGCTGAATTGTCCAGACCGGCTTCCTACTGACAATGATGACTTTTGATTACTCTGGTCTTTCAATGTATTCATCTTTTCTAAGAATTTAAATTACTCGATTTTTGAACATTCTTATATTCATTTTGGGAAATGTTGATTACCTGAAATTTAAATTTACTTTTTAAAATTCAAATTGCTCGATTTTTAAATGTATTAGTATTCGTCTTTTAGAATTTTAATTATCCGGAAATTGAATTTATTAATTTTTCCTAAAAATTTAAATTATACGAATTTTGAATATGATTGTGTTTATTTTCAAGAACTTTGATCATTTGAAAGTTAGATCTATTCTTTTCTAAGATTTTAAATTATTATCTGAATACATATCATATTGATATTTTTTTTAGAAAACGTTAATTACTCCTTAACGAATTCATCTTTTCTAAGAACTCAAATTACTCAATTTCTAAATACAATTGTATTACATTAGTATTTACCTTTTGGAGAATTAACTGAGAACTGAATTTATTCATTTGTCATAATGAAATCTAATTACTCGATTTTTAAATTTGTTGTATTAATCTTTGCTGTTTAGAATTTTAACTATTCGAGTTATCAAAGGGTTCAGTTTTCTGAGAACTTTGAATACTTGATTTTTAAATATTTATATTGTATTAATATTTATCTTCGTTAAAACTTCTTTCTCCTTAATTTTTAAGTGAATTTGTTTTTTAAGTTCAAATTTTCCTGGGTTTTAGTTTTTTGGACTTTAACTCTTCAAAGTTTATTTGTTCTATTTTTGAAAGTACTTACATTATATTAATATTTATTTTTTAGGAATTGTAGTTTTTTGGTCTTCACATGTACTTATATTTAACAAAATTTCTCACTTTCTGATCCTTTCCAATTATTCCGGAAGACTAGGGTTGTAAAAATAGTCCCGAGAATTACTTTTATGGGTGGAAAATTAATATGAAGCCTTCGAGAAAGTCCACCTGGAAATCTAATCAATTGGAACAGACTTTTGGATTAATGGAATAAAGCCCATGGCACTTTCTCTAGAGCCCTTTTGTATTGGTTCGATAGAAGCCGTTTGGAAGAGCTTCATTTAATATGAAAAGTTGCCCCCATCAAGTCAATTTTATTCTCGTTGGAAGAGCCTGGATGCTTTTAAAGTCGAGAATCGGAAGAGGTGTAGCTTGCCTCTGGATTTCTCTTGGATATTATTATGCAAGAATAGTCGGGCTCGGTCATGTTTTGACTTCGACGTTGTCGGACTCCCTGTTGACGGCCCGGACGTGGAAAATGTTTTTGGCACGTTGACAGAGGAGCTGTCATTTTCGACAACTTTAAGTAAGGGTAAAAAAAAATTAATGATCTTCCGATTGATTTTTTAAAATGTTTTTTTAAAAATTAATTTTATTTTCTATTTCGTTACTAATTTTCTTTTCTAAATTCTTTAAAGTAGTCCCTTACCTGTCTTGCCGGAAATCGTTGCCGTAAGAAATTTGTTAATCCTTTTGGCTTCAGGAGGGCAAAAACGTCGAAGCTTTTAGATCTCTCCAAAAAACCTGTGTAAAATAAAAACAGCCGGCTTTTCAACGATTTCTTCCGCTTCGTTTTTCTCTTTAACGTTAGAAAGTCCAATTAATAAAGTCACCGTAATACGTTCTGACATGTCGGCTTGAGGTTCTCGAGAGTTTTTTAAAGTCGAATTTAAGAGTATTTTTGAAATCGAGTTTTGGGCATTTTAAAATCGGATTTTAGGTGTTTTAATTCGCGTTTTGGGATTTTCGTAAAACCGAATTTCAGGGTCTTCATGGCGAGCCAGATCCCGATTACTTTCCAAGATGTCGGGAGCAAACTAGTTGGTCCCGGAAAGAAGGTTTTTTCGGATTTCAAAAATCCTGTATCCAAGTAGGTTTCTGTAATTTTGAGACCTAAATTAATCGATACATTTTCAAGTCTAATTCCTTAGGCTATTAGTATATTTCGAGATTTAATCCCGTATTTTATTGCTTTGTTTGTGAATTGAGAATCTTGCTTTATTGACACATGTTTTAAAATTTAGTATGGTAATTAATCACTAAATTTTCGAATTCAATATTTTAGTTCATTAGTGAATTTCTAAATTTGAAACACTACTTCGGTCAACAAGCTTCCGAATTTAATATTTAAATTGGTCAATAAATTTTCAAATTCAGAATCCATTGATACGCACTTTTAAAGTTAGTAAGAAATTAATCAATAAATTTTCGACTTTAAGACCTTGTTTCAACAGTAAATCTCTAAATTTAAAATCTTACTTTATGACGTATTTAGAAATTTAGTACAGCAATTACACAGTAATTTTCTAAATTTAATATTTTATTTCAGTCAACAAATTTTCAAATTTAATGCGTTATTTACCGCTAAACTTCCAAATTTAATATATTATTTCTCAAATTAAATTCCTAAATTCAGTATTTTAGTCAATCGATAAATCTTTGAATTTAAAAATTTAGATTTTTTCCGTCCGGGAACAGCGGAGGTTCTCGATTCGAGCCCAACAACGGAGTGGAACTGAATGAAGTCAACGGATCTCAGACAGCCCATAGAAGAAGTACGATCCCTGATCTTCCGCTCAATCCCAATAGTAATCCAATTTTAAAGGTGAATTTCGATAATTTTTATATTTTTGAAATGTATTTTTAGTTTACTGAAAGGGTTGGCTTTGTCCAAAGAATCTCGAAAAGATGGCAATTGGCCTTGATGGCGAACATTGGCTTCATGATCGTCTTTGGGATACGGTGCAACTTCGGAGCTGCCAAGGGAAACATGATCCACGAACACGAGGGCAGCGACGGTCTGGAACACAAAGCCGAGTTCAATTGGTCCAGAGCGGAGTTGGGGGTGATGGAGAGTTCCTTTTTCTACGGGTACCTCATTACTCAGGTCCCAGCAGGATTTTTAGCAGCAAAATTCCCCGCAAATAAAATGTTCGGATTTGCAATAGGAGGAACAGCTATGTTGAACGTCTTCTTGCCTTGGGCCTTCAAATCCCACTCGGACACCGCTGTTGTTGCCATTCAAGTTATGCAGGGGTTGATCCAGGGGTTCGGGTACCCCTCCATGCACGGGGTCTGGAGACACTGGTCTCCCCCCTTGGAGAGGTCTAAACTCGCCACCACGGCCTTCACGGGGTCCTACGCAGGAGCTGTCTTGGGGATGCCCCTTAGCGCCTTCCTCGTCTACTATCTTTCCTGGTCGATGCCATTCTACGTCTACGGTTTGTTTTTGATGTTTTCTTTTGGGTAAACAAATTTTTCAGGCATTTTTGGAGTTATTTGGACCGTTTTCTGGTTTTCCATGACTTTTGAAAAACCTTGTTTACATCCGACTATTTCTCGAGAAGAAAAGGAATATATAGAAGCCAAAATAGGACATGTTTCTCAAAGTCATCCAACAGTTCGTTTTTCATTATTTTTAAAATTAATTCTTTCATGGTTTTCAAAATCAATTTTTCATTATTTTTAAAATTAATTCCTTCATTTTAGCTCGCTACAATCCCTTGGAAAGCAATCCTGACGTCCAAGCCGGTTTATGCGATTATTGTGGCGAATTTCGCAAGAAGTTGGACTTTTTATTTACTGCTTCAGAATCAGCTCACTTACATGAAGGAAGCCTTAGGAATGAAGATTACTGATGTAAGTAGTTTACTTTAAATATTCGAAATTAAATAATGAATATTAAATTTTGGAAACTAAAAATTAAATAATTAATACCAAATACTGAAGACTAGAATTAAATACTTAATATTAAGTATCAAATACTCAGTATTAAAAACCTGAAATTAATTAATAAATGCAGAAAATTGGAAATTAGGTACTAATTACTAAAAATTGGAAATGATGAATGAAATACCAAGAACTAAATTTTAATTTAAAATCTTCAGAGTGGTATGATAGCGGCCCTTCCTCATGCTGTGATGGGCGTCATGGTCCTCTTCGGTGGACAGCTCGCGGATTATCTCAGATCCAACAAGATCCTCTCGACAACTGCTGTCAGAAAGATCTTCAATTGTGGAGGATTCGGAGGAGAAGCTTTCTTCATGCTCATCGTTGCTTACACGAAAAGTGAATTCACGGCGATAATCGCACTTATCCTGGCTGTGGGATGTAGTGGATTTGCGATTTCGGGTTTCAACGTGAACCACCTGGACATCGCCCCTAGATACGCTCCCATCCTCATGGGGTTCTCCAATGGCATAGGGACTCTGGCTGGATTGACCTGTCCTTTCGTCACGGAGAAACTCACTGCGAACGGTCCTCAGGGATGGGTTACGGTATTCCTCCTCGCCAGTTTGATCCACTTCACCGGGATCACCTTCTATGCCGTCTACGCTTCTGGGGAGCTCCAGGACTGGGCCGAACCCAAGGACGAGACCTTCGTGGATCCGGCCCTCGGGAAACAAAACGCCCCTGTAGACTATGGTTCTAACAGAAACCAATCTTTCTCAGAACCTCCACAAGTATCCTATAATACTAATTACGACAACTCAGCACCTATGGCCTATCAGTCAACTGCCAACAACCCCTTTGCAGCCGCGTGGAATGAATGAGTCCCCGATTTCCTTCTTAATTTTCTCGATGATTTCTAATTCCTCAATTATCTCTCCGACTTCTTTCATGTCTTCTAATTTCATCAATATCTTCTTCAATTCCCTCAGTGATTCTTCCTATTCCTCCGGTGTCTCTCTGACTCTTCATATACATCTCCCGGTGTGTTTTCTGACCCCATCAGTGTCTTTAATAATTCTGTGTACCTCTTCTAATTCCCTGAATGTCTTGTTTAATGATTCCAGTATCTCTAGCAATTTCTCTTGATTTCTTAAATGTCTCTTCGATTTCTCCTGATGAGTCACACTCGCTGCAATACCCCTGTGAAAACTTTTAGCTATAAACAAATTAGAAATTTTATTAATTTTAGTTTAGAAAATAAATTGACGATGATTTGCCCGATTTTTGAAAGCAGTAGCACGTATGGCATCAACTTTTGACGTAAAATATAAAATTCAGGGGAATGTAGTTTTTCTTTAAGTTTCATATTGATATACTACGAACGATTTTCTTCGGTGGTAGTGACTTCGACGAGTTGGATACTTTTGCAGAATTTGTTCGGACATTCTCCATGATCCATGAGCTGGATGGAATTCGGGTGAGCCGGACACGTTCTCTGGATCCGACCGAACAACTCAGATCCGCATCTAGAAGAAATCTTAGTCTTCGAAACCCACAAAGTCCCTACCTCTGACAGATGATCATCATCTCTGGTCTCTCACATATGCAGTTTTTCAAATTCTCGTTCTCCAGGGGCTTTGGAGGGACGAAATCCACGAGTCCAGGAGGTCGATATAGGTTCATCCTGGGGGCGAATCTGGGGACTCTGGGGAGCATTTGTTGAGGAGCCAGAGGTCTACTGTAGTAAAACCTCGGAGATCTCTCCTGGAAGAACCCCGGTCTAGGGACCCTCGGCCGATGCTGTCTCATTGCCGCTGGAATGAATTCCTGGAAGACAGCCGGAGGGAATCTGGAGCCAGAAGAGGAAGGGAATTCCTGGACGTTCATTTTGAGAAGCAACAGATTTTCAAGTAAATTCCTTCAAACATTAAAAATTCCTGAAAAATATTTTAAAAAAACTGAAAAATAAAAAAAATTCTCGGAAAAGAACACGTTTATTGGGGAATAGAATTCGGACTCATTTACATACAAAATCGATCTGTTGTTGATTAAAATTGCTGATTTATAAAAACTTTTCGGGAAAGATCGATAAATTCGAATCATGTCATTTAAAAAATTGAAAGCAAAAACTATCTCGGAAGTTTCTCGAAAAGTATTTTTATACGAAAAGCAATAAAAATCATCTTTTGTGATGAAAGCTATTTAAATCATGTCACTCAAAATAGTTTAAAGCGAAAGTTATTCTAAAACTATCTCGAAACATCATGAAGAAAAAATATTTTTCTGTGACGAAAGCTATTTTTTAAACTATGTCACTCAAAATAGTTTAAAACGAAAAAATTTTTCGAAACTATTTTGATGTGTATTTTTGTGTTCAAAAATGGAAATTTTATTTTTTCGCTACGAGAGTTATTTTTTAAAATTATCATTCAGATAATTAAAAACAGAATTCATGAAGTTTTTCAACACGAAATGTTTAGGATTTTTATATATAAAAATAGAAATTCTATTTTCGCTACTAGTTTCCCGAAATCATTATTTCAAAGATAGAAATCAAAGCTGTTTCGAGATTTTCTCAACACGAATTTCTAGGATTTTCTTAAACTGCCATTTAAAAGGAAAAAGTCAAATTCTCGCATCATCAATAAAATAATCTTCGTCTTTATTTTTTATAAATGATTCACGTCAATCAATGTGGGCTTGATATCAAAGTTAAACTTTTTACAAATAGCTGGTATCAATCAATATGGGCTCGGCATAAGAGTCAAATTTTTACAACTGGTTTACGTTGGTCAATACGGGCTTGATGTCGAAATTAACTTTTTATAAATGACCTACATCGATCAATATGCGCTTGATATTGAAGTTAAATTTTACAAATTTCTCACGTCGATCAATATGCGTTTCATATCAAAGTCGGACGAAAAAGGAGACAAATGGACGATAAAATCGAAATATAAAAATCATTCAAATCCAAAAATTTTTAAATTTCAAAATTCGAAAAGTGAAACAATTTCGTAAGAATTAACAGGTACACAAAATAACATAGTTCTTGTTCTTAAATCAGTCCGTCGTTCAAGTACGTGCTCAGGCAGGACTCTAACAGAAAGGTCACTCCGACCGAAAGCCGAGTCCTGCAGGGTACCCCTATGAAAACCTCGACGATCACAATCGCAAACAAGAACCTTTTTCTTGTCCACAATAGAAAAAGAAGCGAAATTTCGACGTGGGATTGAGTAACAAGTGGATTTAACTTTGACGGATTTAATCATTCCAAAAACTCTGAAAAATGAAAATATCCGACTTTACGAGATTGGCCGGCCTTGACCGAACGTCTCGAGGAGAACTAATCTCGGTTAAAGGTCGGTTTGCAGATTCCGGATTCATCACACACTATATGATATATCAGTGTATTCAAATCATTCTCATATATCGGATACATTGGAAATAATGATTGATACGCTATCATTAGTATATCGACAAATGAGAAGTAACCGGGGATACATTATATTAATGTCAGATGCATTCAAAATATTTATTCATATTATCATTAATATATCAACGTATTCGAAATAATTGCTGATCTATCATATTAATTTATCAATATGAGAATTATTAATACATCACATTAATATGTCAAATATGTTGGAAATAATGTATTGATGTGTGAGAAACAATGTATCTGATGTACTTGGAACAGATTGAATGCACTATTTTGTATGTCCATGAGGAGTTCCCGATTTGATTCTGAACAATGTGAAGGGTCACTTATGGAGACAACATATTCATTCAAGAAATGCAAATTTGGAAAAATTAAGGGTTTTCGAAAAGTTTGTAAAATAAATTACGTGAATTTTAAATTTTATATTCTGAAGATTAAAAAATACTTTTTCGAAACTTTATTTATTTAATGAATTATATACATTTTAAATTTTATTTTATTTCCAACTTTTAGATCCTGGAATAATTCAATAAATAATTATAAATAAAAACTATTTTTATTTTTTTAGATCCCGAGCTTCGAAAATTCTAAAAATTCCAATCAATTCTGCATTTCTTGAACTATATTTTATTTTCAGATTTCAAACTTCGGAAATTCCAAAAATCTCAGTAAACTCCTTCAGTCTAGTCAATTATGAAATTTTTAATTTCAGGTTTATTTCCAGATTTAGGATTCCGAAAATCCAGGAAAGTTTCTAAACCTCACCTATACACCCCATTATGTAATTATTACGTTCGATTGTGTTGTCATGTTTCGGACTCCGAACATTCATTCGGGGACCTGATAGACCTAGAAGACCTGATTTGGGAGCATCCATTGCGGCCACCCGTCGGGTTTCGTCGTTTGGGCGGCTGTTTTCTCTTAGGGCATGCGCGAAAAACGATATTAGTCCGTGTTTCCGATCTTCATTTTTACTAAAATTCTTTTTTTTTGTCAAAAATCATCTATCGATAAATTCATATGTAGTAAAATCAAAGATCCAAATCATCTCCTAAATTCGTTTTTAAATGTTTTTTCGGAGGCATTTTGCAAGGACGATGAAATCGAATTCGTCGTTTTTCTTCTTTCTTTGTATTTTTCGAAATTGTTCCAAAAAGTGTTTCGTTCATGCACAGAAGTCCGACTTGAAGTGAAACGGATAATTGAAAAGTTGATTTCCTTTATCCGACGTCGATTATTATGAACTTTCACTGATCCATACTAATTTTCATTTCCATATTTTTCTTATTGTTCGTGTTTTTCATCTTGATCCGTATTAATTTCGAATTTTTATCAATTTTAAATGTTTTATCGATTTATTTTAATTTTAGAATTTACATATATTTATTTCGATCTCTAACCTTATATCTATTCATACTAACTTTTAACTTTACATTACTTTATATTAATTAGTTTTTTTGTATTAATTTGTACCAATTTATGTTTTCTTGTTAATTTTTGGATTCCAGGGATGGCCAAGTTCGAGGTCCAAGTCCGGAGTTGTTTCTGCTGCGGACTTTCCGTCGGGACCGTCTTCATTCTTTTGTATACTTTGGTAATTACCTATTTTTACTTTAAATTCAAAACTTTTACTTTCAGTTGTTATATGCTCTCTTGACAGGATTGGCTTCCTGGGGTCTTTCTGATACTGCTCAAAACGGAGACAAAACTCACTACACGAGTTGTGACCTCGAAGCTCAAGGAAAAATCAATGCAGGTATTTTTAAAAAACAAATTCTGTTTTCTTATTTTTTTCAATTAATTTCCAGCCAACAGGAAACTAGTCCTCCATAATGGTCAACAGACAGTAATTATCGAAGATTCGACCTCCTATCACTGCTCTTTTGGACTCTATACTGAGGAGCTGAAGTATGCTGCTGAAAGTAAGTCCAAAAATGAGTCTAACAATAAGTCCAACAGTAAAGCTACGAATGGCCAAGCGTTAAAGGAAAATTGTTCACTCAAACCGGTATTTTTCGGAAACTCGTAACGACAACGCCCCTAGCGTCGCCAGAAATCGCCAAATATCGGTCGTAATTAATTTCAGTCCGCATTACATTTCAATTCTATAGCAAGTTTTTGCAATTTTTTAAATTAGCAAAAAAAACAGAACTAAATAAGTAAAAAAATAGAGCCGAATATATTTTTCAAAATATGAATTTTAGCAAGATATTCTACCCTATGGTTCGACATCGTACTGTACGTGGGAATCATCATTGCAAGTCTCATAGGGTTGTTGGGACTGGTGATCCACTCCGAATGGCTCCTAATTCCTTGGATTGCCCTGATGTGCATCGAAGTTGTCAGAGGTTTCATCTCGACTTTCTTCATCTTCTGGTATAGCTACGTGAGTTTCTTCAATGTTCTCAATTCCATTGGGATTAATTACAGGGAAATCTCGCTCGTTTGGCTACTGCGATTTTCTTCCTTGGAGTCCAGTTTCTACATGTAAGGAATTTGATCATTAATTTTCATTACTGAGAAATGTTTAGATATCTTTGGTTGTTTTGGTGATTGCTAAATTCCAAAGAATGCACAATAGAAATACTGGAAATGTAGTCGATGATCCGAAGGTGAGTTTTGAAACAATAAAAAATCATTGAAATTGTGATTCATAAATGAATTTTTGGGCGTAAAAAGCGAAGTAAACAACTTTAAACAGGGCGTTACCTTTATCACTAGTCTGTTTAGAGACGATTTTAAAACGAATTCTTCTTTGAAATTTTGTTTTTCCGACCTTTGTTCTAAATCAGATTCTGAAACTGGGATTTTTATTGAAAGAAAACTCCCTTGTTTACGATCTTGCTTTTGTTCGTTCGAATTAATTTCTATTGGCATTGATTTGTTTGTACTATTCAGCGTTATTAATCAAGAGGATTCTGCGACGCGACATAATTTTTGCAGATGGAATTTGAACTCTCAAAAATTCCGTTGCGTCGCAAGATTCAATCTTGTGTTAATATTGGTTATTTTTAAAAACCCAGCTTTACATTAATATTAATTTTCTAAACGAAACCCAACCTTGTATTAATATAAGTTGTTTGTTCAGAATGATGGACCCAGACCCTATCCCACAGCTACTCTGCCCTCGAATTACAACGCCTACTCCCCCCAGGTGAGAAGGAATGGAGCTCCCCCTGAGGTGTACGGTAACGGTGCCTACAGCGACTACTCTCCCTCGGCGAAGGACGGCCGATACTACGACAACGGATATCGCCAAGCCCCCGCTGGAGTGAGATATTGATGGATTCCTCGATGCTTCTGGTTTTTTGCTTTTCGAAAGAGTTACAAATGGTGCTATTTTTGCATTTAATAGATTTATTAATTTTTTTGCTCGAATGAAATCATATTTTAAATTAAACTGGAAATGATTTGGGAAATATTTTGGAGGACGTATTTGACGAAGAACGGCCACAAGATGATGAGAGCGAACATCCACCAAGACAGTCCTCCGACCCCCCTTTGACGTCGGAGTGTGACGATTTCCTTCATGTACTTGTTAATCGTATTGTTTTGATCTACAACGATGCTGCTGAGTTGCTTGAATTGCTCTGAAAGTAGACGAATTTGAGAATCCATGTTGCAGAATCCCAGAGATGAAGAGGTTTCTGGTGGACGAATGGGGATCTGGGCTGTTGCAACTTCCCAAGCGTCGGCGTACTCATCGTCGCTGATAGAACCCGTTCTGTCTTCTTTTTTGGCTGGAATTTCTTCCTTGACGACTTCTGTGAAATCTTCGGCAGCGGATTCTAAAATGGAAAATAGGTACCTCCATAACTTCACCGGAATTTATTTTGAAAGATAAGATTAAAAAATATGGATTGTCATTATGAAATTAAAAAACATAATGAATAGATTATTGTGATAGATTGTTGTGATAGAGACCTTTAAAAAGTATGATTCTTAGGTGCTAAGTTTGGATATTAGGACAAATAAAAGGAAAGATCGCCAAAAAGTCTACTCCATTTACATTCGAAGTGTCGCATTACTGATTCTTAGAATCGGTGAGAAAGGACGTTTTCAGTTTTCGTATTATTAAAAAACTTCCTGTGACCAAAAAGTTGATCCGTTTCATCTGCCGACAATAACTCTCGCCCGATCAGCTTGAATTTCGGTCTCAAGACGGCATCCATCTCCTTCACATCGTATCCTTGAGCATTAGCGATCAATTGGCCAATATCGTGTGTTTCATACACTTTGTCGATTGTTTTCTGCATCTTCTTAACGTAAATATGCTTGGCCAACTTCGCATCCATATCTTTCAGAGAGTTCCATCCTTCCCTAGAAACCTGGATTTCTTCGGCTAATCCAAGAATACTTACCACTTCAGTTTCTCGATTGGCTGCCAAAAAGGTGGTTTTGATTTTCCACAAGGTCCTTCGGTAGCTTGTTTATAAAGGGCGTAAAATTTCAGTTTTTCTGTGTTCGATACAGACAACGGACCTAAAGAAAAAATTATTATTTACTTTTTATATCCTTCGTCAAACCTTCTTTTGGAAGTCCATGGACGATATCAACAGCAGCATTAAAAACTTCGTCGATGTTTTCTGGAATATTGGTAATTTCGGAGTTATTTTCCTCTGTCATTTTCCCGAAGTTTTCAGACAAGTGAATCGATGATTGAAATAAGGGAACTACAACTCGAAAAATTGTAGTCTTGTCTATCGAGACGTGTTAGATAAAAAGTGCTCGAAAGACCTTTAGATAAACTATAAATCTCTAAAAAATAATAACACATAACAATTTTACCTAAATCATTGAAAAATAAATATATTTAATCCATACTTATTTTTCACAGAAAACTAAATTCTTATTGAATTTTTATGGATTTCGACATACTAAAAATTTATATAGATTAAAAAACAAAAATTCTTACTGACCCTGGAAAATTAAACATTGTACATTTAATGAATTCAAGATTTATATAAGCTTAGAAAAATTAAGAATTTGTATAAATTTATAGAAAATTAAAAATTTTAATGGATTTAAAAATGAAATGCTTTTATAAATTTCGAAAAAATAAAGATCTTTTTATCTTTGCAATTAGCTTCGACTTTCCGGTTTTTATTTAGGAAGTAGATTCCGTCCTCTGTTAGCTGGAAAGTGGCCCGAGCTTTTTTGGAATAATAGTAGCTATCTTGACTTGGGATTTGGTGGCAAAAAGATATGTTTGAAGAAGATATGTTAGAAAACTAGAGCTATTTCGAAGTCAGTGTGCGTGCGTTCTTTGTCAAAAAGGAAGCGTCTCTCTATTCTGGAATCTTTGGTGGTCAAATCGATGTCTTGGAAGCTCCACTTTAGCTTTTCTAGTCCCACGGTCAATAGCTCTTGAATCGAGATTTATTTCGAATTCATATTGATACAAGTTTCTTTCATCTTTGTAATTTGTACTATTTTCTTGGAAACTCCGAATTTCGCTGGCGAAAATACCTAGTTTTTCCTGGATGTGACCCCGGTGGTCCCGAGACGAAATCTCACTGCCTCCAGAAGCTCCACTAGCTTCAGTTATTGTAAGTTGATTTCCTTCGTGGAAGTAATCTAGAGCTTGTCTACGAGTATATTTAAAAAAGAAAGTTATGTGAGTTCAAAATCCCTGAGGATTTGTGCAATCGTTTGTTCGATTTTTACTCCCGGACACATGGCTTTTTTCGGAAAAGAAATGACACTGCTCACTTCCGAGCGAAACTTCTGAGTCCTCAACTTCATCCTTCTCAGAATCAATTTCAGAATCCTTCCCAAAATTTTTTCTAGATTTTTTAAAAATTAATTTTAAAACTGCCCAAATTTTTTCAGAACCTTGGAAGTGCTTTGGAATCTATTTTAAAAACAAATTCGAAATCACCTCGGCAGTCTAGTAATTTCGTTTTTTAAATTCGTAATATTTTACTCAAAGGATTTCGAAATGTTTTCCTCCAGAATCCCATAAAAACGGGTGTTTTCGTCGGAAAACTTTTATTGCAAAAAAAATAATAAATTATTTCTTATTTCTCGCTGAAAAACGCCAGAATTCCAGAGAAACAGATGGTTCGACGGCACAGACGCTCCAAAGTCACCCGAGTAGTGAACTTAGTGAAGAGAATCATCGCCTTTTTCTTCTCCCATGTCGGACTCTGTGCATTGGTAGGGATTACTGTATTCATTCATTTATTCTCTTAATTAATAAACTAGTTTTTTACTTAAAAGAGCTAGTTTTATAGTTTATATTTTATATTTTAATTTTTTTAGGTGATAGGATATGCCCTGGGGGGTGCAATAATATTCAGGGCCGTGGAAGCCCCCCACGAAAGGGACATTCAGAATGAGGTCACACGGGCTCGTCACGAAGCTGTAAACGTGGCCTGGAACACGACCTTCAGGGTCAACAAGCTCGACAGAGCCCAATGGGAAAGAACAGTGTATTCTCAAGTAAATTTTACAATAATACAATAATCGAAAACAACACCTATTTAAGATTAAAAAATTCCAAAAAAAATGCATGTGGGCAATAAGACGCGGGTATGATGGCAAAGAATTCGGAGTCTCTGCTCAATGGACTTTTACCGGTGCCTTCCTCTATTCACTTACTGTTATTACCACAATCGGATATGGAAATACTTCAGCAAAGACCTACTTCGGGAAGACCTTGACAATCGTCTTTGCCATCATCGGAATCCCGTTGATGCTGTTGTTCTTGACAAATATTGGCGATGTCATGGCCAAGATATTCAGGTATTTTTTAAGTATACATTTTTATATATATTTATTTGTGTATTCATATTTATAAGCTATTTTTAGGTCATTTTCTATTTCTATTCATACATTTATCAATTTCAGATTTCTGTATGCCCGATCAATAAGGTTGAAATACAAACTAATTTTGTGGCACAAAAAAAGAAGAGCAGCTAAAATCAGAAAAGCCAATTCGCTCGTGGCCAAAATGACTCGAACATCTATGAACAGATCATGTTCGTTTTTTATTATAAATTTTTCAATTTTTATTGCGTATTTCCTACTTCATTTTATAACTCTATAATGGTTTTTGAAATTTCCTGACTTTTATTATAGATATTGGAACTCAACGTTTCGGTACGGGTCTCCGTGACGATTGTTCCCTAGAGTCCCTCGGGGTTCCCGCGGCCGCCAGTGATGTCCACGAGCTCCTGGCCGCGAGAGTCCATCTAGATCAACTAGAAGTCAAGGAAAGTGTAGAAGCCCAACTACAGCGGATATCGGTGCCTCTCTCGCTCGTACTCCTCACCATGCTCGCCTACTTCATTGCCGGATCGATTTTGTTTTCTCTCTGGGAAGGCTGGACATTCCTCGACAGCTTCTATTTCTGTTTCATATCATTGACCACAATAGGTTTGTTCATTTTCATCGAGATCCCAGTAATCCAAGATGTTGCAGGTTTCGGAGACAAGTTCCCCGGAGCTTCTGTAGGGAACGATAAAGACGCCCAGGAGAAACTCGTCATCACCAGCGTTTATCTCTTGTTCGGGATGGCTCTCTTGGCCATGTGCTTCAACCTGGCTCAGGAAGAGGTCGTCAACAAGGTTGCTTGGCTCGCGAACAAATTCAGGTCCAAAGAAGATGACGAATACGATTAACTCCAGTTATCCGTCCTATGTTTTAGTGCCAATTTACGTAATTAGTATTGAAAACTTTCATAACTCCCATAAAGAATCAAAAAACAAAGTTCATTGTGTGGCAGTAAATCTCCCATGTTGTTCTTTTTCAGTTTTTTTGGGAAATACAAAATGGACTCTCGCCTCGAAATTCCCTGAGGACCGAGGGAATCTACTCGCACTCGGGGCAAGTTGATTTTCACGTCAAATTAATTCAAACAATTTTCGATGAAGATTTGTTCCTGAGATCCAAGAAAACATTAATTGATTCTGGATGTATTATTTCTAATTCGGAACTGGCATCGACAGAACATATTAATCAATCTCGACTGTTTTTATGGAGTTTTGTAAGATAAACCTGTCTAATACCCTGATTGAATTCTAAAAGAAACTATAGATCAAGTCAGAATTCACAATAATCTAACCAATAAACCAAATTTGTTTTTGCACATGGGAGTGTTTTTGTGACATATTTATCACCTAGTGGGAAAGTGAAAACGGCCACATCAACTAAACCTGATCAGAAAAGAGCAAAATCGACAATCGTGATCGGTTCCGATTTCTGTATTGATTGTCTAGTATCTAAATACAAACAAGGAAAAGACTCGAGATGTTTTCTGCAGGTATAAAAATATTTCTGCGTTTATTTTGAGTTGATTCCATTTCAGCTTGTCCTCACCGGAAGATCGACATCCACGCTCATGTCCTTCCCAAAGATATCCCTGATTTCGAAAAGGTTTAATTTATTTTTAATTGGTTTTAATTTTTTAAATTCAGAAATTCGGTTACGGTGGATTCCTCAAACTCGAACATACGAACAATCCGGACGGGACTGCAAACATGATGAAGGACGGGAAGCTCTTCCGAGTCGTCCAGAAGAACTGCTACGATACAGAGGAGAGGATCAAGGAAATGGATCACTCTCACGTCAATGTCCAAGCCATCTCTACTGTCCCTGTGATGTTCAGTTACTGGGCGAAGCCGGAAGACACGGAACTCATCTCCAGATTCCTCAACGACGATATCTACAGAGAGTGTAGAAAGTATCCTGATCGTCTCATCCCCTTAGGCACCTTGCCGATGAATGACATTGATTTGGCAGTCAAAGAAATGAGGAGATGCGTCGCGGAGCTCGGGATGACTGGCTTCGAACTCGGGTCCAATATTAACGGAAAGAACTTGGATCATCCTGATTTCTATCCTTTCTACAAGGAAGCTGAATCCCTGGATGTCTGTATCTTTATCCACCCCTGGGATATGCACAATTGGGATGGAAGGCTCTCCAAGTACTGGCTCCCCTGGCTGGTTGGGATGCCGAGCGAAACTGCCCAGACGATCTGCTGCATCCTGATGGGGGGAATCCTCGAACGGTTCCCCAAGTTGAAGCTCTGTTTTGCCCATGGAGGTGGAGCTTATCCTCAGATCAGCGGGAGAGTGGCCCATGGGTTCAAAGTTCGACCTGATTTGTGTGCTACAGATTGCTCCACTAATCCGAGACAATTCCATGGAAAATTCTGGACAGATTCCCTTGTTCATGATCCGAACGCTCTGAGGCTATTGATAGAGACCGTTGGTAAAGATAAAATCGTTTTAGGAACGGATTATCCGTTTCCCTTGGGAGAATTAGAACCAGGAAAAGTCGTCGATGAGTACGAGGACTTTGACGAAAAAGACAAGGTGAATCTTTGTTTCTTTTAAATGTTAAACTTTATTTTCAGGATAATCTTCTTTGGAAAAATGCTGTAGATCTTTTGAAGCTGGATGAAACAAAACTTTTTTCTTCAACTTTCAAGTAGAACGTTTCCGAACCCGTTTTACTCGGAGTTATACGATTACTACGGTTCATTTCATGCTGACTAAAACCCTCATCTCGAGAACTAATTGAGTTTGTCGACAGCAATTTGCTTATTTCTGAAGATATGCGAGAACTCCCTAATTCTGCCGGACCATTTCTGAAATTGCTTTCTACAGAGTTTCCTTTCGAAATTATATCTTGTTCGAATTGTTCTTGACAGATAAAAATTACGATTCTAGCTTTTAATGAATTTTAATGCTGAAGATTTCCTCGAAATCACCAGGTTTTTTAAACTTTTATTTTCAAAATTACTTTGAATTTTCAGCTTAGAGAGATCTTCTCAGGAAAATGATAGAAAGAAAACTTGTTTCGATTGGAAATCTTTCCTATCAAGGGTATATAAATTAGTGGATTTGGGATTATTCGATTAATTATTTCAGATTTTAATTTATTCGAGGTGTTCCGAAACTTCTCTGTTCGTCGTCAGCTGCTATGTCGGATTTCTGGTGCTCTCGATGGACATTGTTCCGATAATTTTCCAAAATTGGATCTACGTGGTCGAACCCAGGGCTGTCAATTTGACTAATGACAAAGGAGAACAAGTGGTTTGTTCGGCTTTTTCGAAATTAAAATCTCAAAGCATCTTCCAGGAAGCCCCCTTTTCCTACACTGCAGGGTACTTTCAGATCTGCAGGAATTTCACAGGGAACTTTACCTCCGAATTAAGCATAATATCACGTAACATATACATATATGATTTTTGATGAGAAAATTTCTTCTAGACCAGAAAGACTTCAAACCTTCTTGCTACTGGAACCCTGTGTACAACGGGGATGATCTTTCCGACTACAGCTTCGCCGCGATCGCGATCCTCGGGAGGCTCCTGGTCCCAACCCTGATGCACGTCCTGGGGGCTCTCATCTGTCTCCTGGGGTTCCTATTCGGAGTTCTCGGCTTCATCCAAAAAGACGGAAAGAGTATCATTTCTGCCATCCTCTACATTATCGGAGGACTCGTGGTATCGATGTCGGTTCTCCAATTTGTCTCGATAGTCGATGATGAAATGCAGCCGAGAATGAGACCGAATGCTGCTGGAGAACCTTCTTCTTTCAGCTACTCTTACGGATTACCGTTTACAGCTTCTGCTTTAAGCTTCATCCCAGTACAATTATGTGTTTATCTCCAGACACAGATGTTTTTCGCCCGATATCCCTCTCCGGACGATAAAACGAGAGCTGTTCCTGGCTTGAGAACCCTATGTAATGTTTATGTTTCAAAAGTTAAACAACTGATATTCTGTGAAAAAAATTTTGAAATCTTCTGAAGACCTTGGAAATCTATTTTGAGGCGATTTCGTAACAACTATTATTTTTACTTTTACATTGTTTGGAACACCTCGCTAAGTTGATAGAAATTTGAATTTCAAAAACCATGAATTTCAACTAACAGGATCTTCCAGAATTCAATGGAGCTCTCGAAATGAGCATTTAAATCCAAATTCCGGATTTTTCTAAAATTAGTTTTGAGACGATTTCGTAACAAATTTTCTTGATTTCCATAATTTCAGTGGCTCAAGCAAGAAGGAAGGAACGATTTCACTACAGAACAGAAATAGGAACATCTGTCCGAATGCCTTCGGAAATCCCCTCGGAGCGGTACTGCTTCAACCCTTCCAGAAGAGGAACACGGTGTTCCAGAGACTTCACTACTTACAGCATCCAGAGGGAACTGCCGAACTCTCCTCCACTGACGGCCCCGTTCTCCAACAACCAGGATCTATTCAGATATTGAGGTTTCCGGAACGAGTTTTAAAACTCAGAATTACTCAGATGTCGAGATTTTTGAGGAAATAAATTAAAAACAATAAAAATGTTCAAACTATAAAAACCTTCAATTTCGGACCATTTTGTGGTTTTACGGCAGGGCACTAAGCAAGATTGATCTCTTCGGAGATTCTCCCTCTTCCAGAGGAGAACTTTCGTAAATCTTTAGTTGCCTAATTTTGTTACATAATTTTACTTTTCTAATGCGATGAGCAAACTTCGGAAGCAAATATTGGGCTTTGGATTTTCCGTCTGTCAACTTCTCAAACACGCAATTCCGTTTCACCAACTATCAAGGAAAGTGTGAAAATCTCCGTAGTCCATTGCATGACCCTTTTGACCATAATCTTTAATGACTAAGGGTCTGTCCGGAATTATAGAGCTTGGTTATTTTTCACCCCCGCTGGCAGGGACAGCCCGCGCGTTTTGTGTCACATTGTATTCTTATTCCTCGGCATATGTATGTCCAGTCTAATCCTGAGCATCTAGTTTTCTGGCCAAAATAGAGAAATGTCCATTTGGAAGGGCATAAGACAGGCGGTACTGCCAGCGGGCACGTCAACAGCCGCTTTTCTCCAGGCAACTTGCATTTCGCGAACCCGTTCACTTTTTCATTCCCGAGGGCAAGCTCAATGACTTTCGATGTTTCTTCTTCCCTAATTCCATTGTTTGGCCACTTTTAAAGTTTGACCTTTTCCAATAATTGCCTTCGATCGTTTCTGTTGATCCAATTATTAATCGGGGCATGGAATAATTATTTAACTATCTGGATGAAGTGTCCATGTGACTTGATATAGACGGACTTGTATCGGTTTATATTAATCCTTTTCTTTTCCGTTTTTCAGAGAACAATAGGGACATGACCGATTGAAATTTGCACCTGCTTGTCTCGGCCAGTTTTCTCTTCGAGTTCCAGCATTCTTCAATTTTACCATTTTTCATTCAAATTTCTCATTTTTTGACCGTTATGCCAATTTATTAAAATTCCTTCTGACTTCAAGATGGGCTGTATTTTTCGTCCTCGAATCAACTCCATTTCTTCGATATGGTACACAATCCTCGTTATCTGTCTCAATGCCTACATGATAAATCTGGGCTTGAGTAGATACAAGCTATATACCGAGATCAAGTGGCCTCATGGAGGTTATCCTCACTTCTGGCTGACCGTCTACGTGGCCCTCTACGGTGCCTGTTTCCCACTCTCTGTGCTCTTCTTCGCCTTCGGAGTCTTCAAATCAGGCAACCTCGCTGGTGATAATGAGATTATCGCAGCGAGGTATGAAAGAACTATAGAAACAACGAGGTCAACCAAAAAATGTAGGTTTTCAATTTCCTTTTGGGTTTCCATATATCGAAATTATTTTCAGCATGTTGTTTACGGTTTATAAAGACTACTTGGATGCATTGTCCTCCTCTTCCGCAAACTATCCATATAATCCTCGCTCTCTGCCAAATGGTCGCCCATCAGGTCATGCTCGCGCAGCTGTACCGATTCGGCTACATAAACTCCGGTACGTTGCCCGTTTCTCCATTATGCAAATCTTTTTTGAAACAAATCTTTTGTGTCAGCCCAGTTTGGGGCTTAAGGGCACTCCAATTTGGAGCAATGACAAAAGTGGGGCTCTTGAGTCACAAGAATGCTTTCGAAATTGCAACTGTTTTTGACATCCTTAGTTTTGACAACAAAATTGGAATAGGATGAATCAATTTAAAATTTGACAAATAAGGGACAATTTTAGGGGAATTTTTAAACACGGAATTGGATTTTATTTTCACAAGGACAAGACAATTGGTATCTAATTTGCCTATGGGAGACACCCGGCTCCAAGCTTTCAAGTTATCGACGGATGAACTCAACACGGCTCCTCTCTCTCCCAGGATCCTTCCAGGTTCATTATTTAATTAAAAATGATGATTAATATTTAATTTCCAGTTTTGATGCACTCTAGACTTTTCGGGATTCATTTGGAGACTCTCAATTTTATAATTGCGATTTTGTGCTTCGCCTGTGCTTATCCGGCCGTTTTCTCCAGGATCAGCAAGTACTTCAGTTTCTTCTTTTCGGTTCATCTCATTTTCTTCGCTGTTGATCTTTTCTTCACATACATTGAATTCTCCATTCTCTTCAGAATCCAGGAAACAAGCAAACACAGTGTCAGACCTATCGGTTTAGGTGAGTCATTTCTCTAGTTTTTTTTCTTATTTTTAAATCTTGATTCCTATTTTCTTTATTATCCTTCATATCCAATTCTTGACCATAGTAATTTAATATGCTCGTTTCCACTCGTCTTGCGTTCGTTCCAGTAAATTGAAGTAAGATGAGAAAGTATGCAAAACCGAAAGCTGCAAATAGCATGAGAAATTCGTTCGGGATTAATTAATAAAAGAAGTTTTTCAGGGCAATATCTTCCGGGCCGGTTTTTCCCAAAGATACTTTTCGACCCATTAGTCATCCTGGGGTTATTTGTGGCTACTGTAGTCGTGTCTTTAACAGGACCGATGATTATATACTATTATGGTTATCAACAATATCAGGTAGGATTTCTGAATTTTAGTAAAATAAATTTAAAAATAATTTAGGTCTTCCTTAAAAATTTCCTCGTCAAAAGCAAACGTCAAATGCGGAGCAATTCGAAAGAAAACAGTGGTCTTTATCCGGAAGAGGATCTCGGACCAAGTATTTGTTGCAATGGATATGGACCGAATGCCTTAGCTACTTTTTATCTGATAATATTGGCTCTACTTAAAGCTCCTGCAATCGGCGGATTTCTAGAAATTTACGACAAAGAACCGAAACTTCTGTTATTGACCTGTATCCTCATTAGTGCTTCTTATTTGTTCTTTTGGCTGCTTTTCTGGTTGGCATTGACATGCAAATCCAGCTGGAATCTCAGAGTTCTATACAATGTCCAGGAAATCGTTAATCTTCAAGGAGCCCATAAATTTGAAGCCACTCACGGAAAGTCTCCAAATGAATTGAAAGATGCTCTAGTGATGGTTTTTGAAGACAGAGTAGGAGTTTTAAAGATGAACTTTAAAAATTAATTTGTTTTTAGATGTATGTTACTGACGACGCTCTTGCTAGACAGTCACTAATAAGACATGCGATGAAGACCACCCATGATGAAGTCTATTGGATGAGAGGAAATCAATCTCCGACTGAGAAGCGTGTGATTATTGACGACGGGAGAGATCCGGAATCTGTGAGATTAATCGATGCTCGGATTCAAAATCCAGGAAATCAGATTATTGGATCAACTCCATCTTCCGCTGGTCTTTCGTATAATCAAAGCAGATCATTACGTGGACTTCCTCCTCATCCTCCTCATGTTGCTATGGCAGACGACAGATTTGGAACTTTCCAACGTCCTGTTTACGGCAGTGGAATGCTGAATCATCAAACGGCGACTCTTGGACGTCATTCAACGACGAATCTCCGTCATGTGGGTTTATAAATTGAGAAAAAACTTTGAAATTACTTTTTTAGCCAGAAACATATGCTTCAATCAACAGATCTCTCCATCATGGGGATTTGAATTATCCTGGATTTAATAACGGCCAGATAGAATTATCTAATAATACTCACTATGCAAGTTATTCCCGTATGCCACTAAGCAGACCTCACCCACAACCTCAACCGATTCTCTCCCAAGGTATTTATGGATCTCGTCAGACATCGGAACCCATAGAAGTTATAAATCCCATCAGTGGTCCTTCATCCCTGTCGATCCATGGAAGCCCGATGATGCAATCGGAAGAAATGTACTTTTGTTTTAATCAGTAATTAGTTTATTCGGTAAATTTTTATAGGAAATCGTCTCATTATCAGAGGACATCGGGACTGTCGTCGTTTAATAACGGGCCCCGAATGAACTCTGTTCCTCGACTGCTTCCCACGGGACAATCGAATTTTAATAAGCCGACTATTTCTGCTAGTAGCAGTCAGCAGGATAGTTGTTTTACACCGACTTCAACGACGACTAATAATGGAAGTAGTGCGGCTTCGACGAAACAAGTTACTCCCACTACTGGATCTCCCAGTGGTCAGAATGGGATTAGACAGAATGGATTTTCGAATTATGGTTGGAGTAATGGGGAGACGAGAGGGGGCAGTGAACCCCATCAAACATCAGGAAATTATGGGACTTTGACGAAAAGCTCGGCATCTGTTGGATCTGGATCCAGAATAACGAGTGGACCAATAAGGATGCCGATTAAATCAACGACAGTCAGTATAACTCAGCACCATGATGATTCAGCTAACTTCAGTTTGTCTTCGAGCAATGAATCTGATGGTCATTGCAAGAAAGCTAATAACAACATCAATGACCCAGAATATGCGACTAGTGTCGTCTAATTGCCTTCGAAACCGGGTGCTCATATAACTATCGATCGTGCTATTCCGATATTTGTAATAAAATTAAGTTAAAGCTAAATTTCATACAATTCACATAGCAAGTTTATTAATGGGAATGATACTGTCACGGGTTTTGGAGTTACCCGTGCTTTTCAATAAGGTTCAATCGAAGTACTTGGACAAGGTTCGAGAAAAAAGATATGCGAAAAATCTGCTGTAGTTCGTGGATTTTTTTCGACTGTTTCTGATCAGTGGATTCTTGAGATGGAAAGAAAACAATGATTAAAATTTGATACATTTAAAAACTTTTGTTTTCCTATTTTTCTGGTTTCAGAGCGAAACTCGACTCTCGTTCGGATACGAGTGGATTTCTTTTTACCCTTAAGAAATTTCATGACGAAAATTAACTTCAGATTTTTTAAAAGATGGATTTTCTAATTGATGAATGTTAAGAAAAGTAATCAATATCGTCACATGTTTCAATTCCAATCACTCGGGCTCCGGACACAGATTCCGTATCTGTGAGATCTTTGTCGGAGTAAGCTGCAAGTTGTTCTCCATCGGAATAGCAGTTTCTGTCAATAATTTGTCTCCGGGATTTCCTCCATTTTTTTCGAACTTCGAAGCTCTTCATCAACTGACAGATTTCGTCGTTACTCAATTCCCGGATCTGCTTGCTCGGTTGAATCAGAAAATCCGCGAACAGAAGATGTTCGATTTCGTTTTTCCCTCGGACAAACTCCCTGACTCTGTCGAACGGGTATCTGTCTGCCTCCAAGTACTCCATGTGATCGAATTCGGTGATATCATTTGCAGCGAGGACTTGCTCTATCCTTCTAGAGATCGTGAGTTGATATCTCTCCGGAAACTCCTGTTTGTCTTCTGAACGACTGTGTCCTGCCAAGATGGATCTCGTCGCTCGACCTAATCCAACGACTTCTATGATCGATGGACTTCCTGCGATGCTGAAATAAGCGTATTCCCCTGTCATCGAGGAGAGCAATTCATCGATGTCCAGACGATTGTAAATCTAAAAAGTTTCCTGAACTTTGTCTCATTTTTAAAATTACCTTTTTACAAAATAACTTTTCTATTAGTTTTTTTTCTGAGTTTTGAATAACAATAACATGATGACAGGATGACTGTAGTAGTACTTTGACGAATTTCTGGAGTTTTTTGTCGAGGCATTTTTTTTGCAAAATAGCAACTCT
The DNA here is from genome assembly GCA_009761265.1 of Halicephalobus sp. NKZ332. Classification (NCBI taxonomy): domain Eukaryota; kingdom Metazoa; phylum Nematoda; class Chromadorea; order Rhabditida; family Panagrolaimidae; genus Halicephalobus; species Halicephalobus sp. NKZ332. Next base: position 69,447 of record VOSG01000118.1, read on the forward strand.
CAAACCGAATTCGCTTCGGAAGAAAGAAGACAAATAAACATTTTCCGAGTTGAATTTGTCCATGTTAATATAGACCACCGATGCTTCTGAAATTCTTCCGACGAGTTCCGTAGTGGAGACATTTTCCGAGTCCAAGGAAATCGAGCTGGATTCTTCTGATTTTTCATCGATGAAAATGACTGATGTTTCCGTCATGGGCTTTATCCTCGGGGGACAGTAATTTAACAAAGACAGTTGGTTTCTCTTCTTGATTATATCTCCTATGGCAAAATCTAGATTTATTTCTTCCGTAACTTCTGGCAGTTCTGAGACGTCTATGGCTTTCTCCATGATGACATCATAGAACAACGGGATTTTCTTGTTCAATTCTTTTTCGACTTTGTAGAACATTTGTATGAGATCTAAATTTACATATTAATTTTTGAATTTGATATTACTTTTTGAAATCAGGACTTAATTTAAAGTTTAAATTTTACCGTTTTTCGAACTTTTGATCCAGATGAGTGAATATCCAAAAACTTCAAAAGAATAAACAAAAGAATCCATATGTTGTACTTTAACTTCGACATCTTCAACAGCGGGTTCAGCAACGCAATAAGAGATTCCAGAAGTTACAAACTTTTTCATAGTTTTCTTCCATCGATATTTCTCGATTATAAACATGGCATCGATCAGAGAATTTGCCGAGGATAAAGCATGGATAAAAACAATCAATTCCTCCTTGGATTTCTCGTCGAAGGAAAAAAGCGAAAGAAAATCGTCTCCTTCGATATCGAAAACATCAATGAACAAGGTCCCTGGAATCCCCAAAAAATATTCTGTCACCAGTTTTTCGAGGACTAAGGAAGTCTGGTCTTGAGAAGATTGGATCAGATCCAGAGCTAGTTGGTAATCCATGGAGTTCAAAAATAAATGAATTTTTGCAATTTCAGGAAGTAGGGAAGCCAGATTAGGATCAATATAACTGTACAAATTAAGCTCGTCCAGATAAATATGGATTGCTGAAAGATATATTAAAATAATTATTATTTAAAAGTTATAATTTCTTTCTAAAATAATCTCTGTAGGAAATAATTATTAAAAAATTAATTCTAATTTAAAAATAACTTACGTCCTGTACTGATATCCATCAATGAATAAAGTTCTTCATTAATCTTCACTTGTTTCCCACAACGAATACTCAAAGAAAATCTCTCCCACAAAAGTTTCTCCTGGAGACTCGGATCTTCCGATGACAACTCCAGAACTTTGTCCAGCCAATTTAGGGCCTGCTCGAAGTCATTTTTTCTACAGTAAGCACAGGCCAGGACGTACATGAACCTCTTGTCGACAGCATCGAATTTTTTACAATTTTCCAACGCCCCCAGACACTTTTCGACTCTCCCTTCCTTGAGATATAGTAACCCCAGATTGTAATAAATTGCAGGTCCACAAAGTCCATCCTGAAGTTCTGCGAAGTTTTCCAGAGCCTTGATTCCCTTATGGTACTGTAGTGTCATCGAGTAGTAGTCGCAAAGTTGGAGCAAAATTGATACAGTATCATTGTGCTCATGTTGGATGGATAACATCAGGGCTTTTTCGAGACTTGAAACAGCTTCCTCTGTGAGTCCTAGTTTGTACAGAATTTTTGCTGAATCCCTTTGAACTTCAATCTAAAAAATAAAATTAACCTGTGTTTGCAAAATAAAATTTCAAAACATTCTAATTATTAATTCTGTAAGAACACATTTTAAATTTTCTGAAAATTAATCAAGCAATAAAATTGAAAAATTTACCTGTAAATTAGGACGTCCTTCTTTCGCTATGGTCTGCTGAAGTCGAATTAGCTTCGTGGCCCAAGCAACATCACCATTTTCAGATTTGTCTTCAATTAGGTAGTTTATCGAGCGGCACTTGAGCTCTATATCTTTTATAAAAGAAAAGAAAGATAATTGTTTACAAAAGTTAGAGAGTGCTTTTTTTCGAAGTCCAAGTTTCAAATTAGCTTCTCCCAAAAATCCATAACAAACAGCCAGTTCTTCTTTGAAATTATTTTTTTCTGCCAAATTTTTTGCCCTTTGCAATATTTTTATGCAAATTTCTGGCTTTTCTTTTTTTTCGAAGATTTTCCCGAGAATAATGAAGGAATTAATTTTTTCTTTTTTCTGGTTCAAAATAGAACTCAAAGTCAAACGACATCTAGCATGATCCAGAGCTTCGTCGAGGAAATCCATCTCGATGAAGGTCGAAGAAAGCAAAGCATGAGCTTCTGACATCAACATTGTGTTTTTTTTCTGTTGAACTATCATCAAGAACTGGTTGAAATAAAAAACTGCTTCTTCATAAAGTTCTAACTTGAGATGAACAAGTCCCAATTTCTTGCAAATTTCTGATTCATTTTCGTTATTGATTTCTTGAACAGAAATCAGAGCATTTTCCCAAGCAAATTTAGCTTCTGCCCATTGTCCTTTGTCGAAGTAAAAATCAGCAATTTCTTTTTCATAGATCCAAGAACAGGGTTTTGATTCTGTTAGCTTTTTTATTTCTTCAAGATGTTTTTCTCTTTTTCTCTATAAAGTAATTTTTTCAAAAATTAAGAACAATACTTCTCTATAAGATATTTTTAAGAATTAAAAAAGGTATTTCTCTGCAAGATTATTTTCAAAATTAAAAATACCATTTTTCTATGAACTTGTTATTCTTCTTTGAAAATTAAGAGAATAATTTTTTATGAATATGTCATTTCCTTTTAATTTTTTAAAAATAAAAATGGCTTTTATCAACTTGTTATTTTCAATATTTTCAAAAACCAAAAATGGTATTTTTCATAAACTTGTTTTTAGATTTTTAGGAAATAAAAATAATATTTCTAAATATAATTGGTATCTTTAAAAATTGTAATTAATTCCTTACCATCTGATTTGTTCTTCGATAAATAGAGATCAGATCAGAATGTACTAAGGCCTTCATCTCGATTTCCTCTTCCGGAATCAAGCTCATTCTTCTTTTTGCTATCCGAATAGCGGCTTCTGGATCTCCAGATTCCATCTCCATCTTCCCCAGTCTCCTCAATGTGGAAATATATCCAGGAAGCAAATTCTTGTTTATATTGCTATTTTCCATTTTTTCAAGATATAATTTTAAAAGTCGTTTTGCAACGTCCCTAAAATTTGTTATTATTTTTTAATTTTTGTTTTCACTTTAAGAAATTTGTAATTTCAGTCTCTTACCTTTGTCCAAGAGCTTCGTAAAAAAAAGACAAAGAATTGTGAGCTTCCATCCAAATTCTCTCGTTTTTTGATTCAATACCGATTTTAAGTTGTTTTTTCGCTATTCTGAAAACCGCAAAAATGTCTCCAGAATTTTCTGCGGATTTACAGAGCATTCCCAAGACATTCCCCAGAATTTCCTTGTTTTCCAAATTTTCTTCCAGAATTGTCACAGAATTTTGTTCCTGGCCCAGAAGAAGTTCACATTGTGCTATTCTGATCAAAGCCAAGAGTCGAAATTGATCACTATCTGCATTCATTTTTATTTTCTCAAAAATGGACATTGCTTCCTCGAGATAATTCTTAAGATAAAGCGATTAGATCATTTCAAAGGAAAGGAACTCACCTGTTTCATTAGCATGTTGCCCAGCTTCATATTAATCTCGAAATTTTCTCTGTCTTCAATAAGTAGGTCTTTACAAAATTCCACAGCTTCTTCGATGTTTCCCATTTTTTCAAGAAGTTCGATTTTGTCGGCTTTGAACAGAATGCTCGGGAGTCCCAACTGGAAAATTGAACGCTTTTATATTGATATGAATACTAATATTAACATTTGTATTCATACTCATACTGATATCGATACTCATATCAATATTTCTACACTAAAGTTGAAATTTAACTGTATACACATGTTAACATTTGTATTGATAGTCATATCAGTATTAATTTATGTATATTAAAATTAAGATTATCTCTATATGGATATTGTAAATAATAATAATGTCGATACAACTCACTTTTTCTGCCAACATGATCTGGTTGTCTCGATGAAGAAGAACAAGTTCGAAATTATTTTCTTTCGTAGCTATTTTGATTATATTTTCGTAGACTTCTATTTGAGCTCCAAGGTCATCTAAAATTTAAAATTAACCCATGTTTCAAAATCCACAGAAAAAAACAGAACTGAGTTGTATCAAAAGCTCGAGTTGAAGGTCTAAGTAATCAAGGGCCTTGCTGGGGTTCTCTGCTTCATAGTAGGCCTTTGCCAAAGCTCCCAAGGTAGATTCTTTCAGCTTCAAAGATGGGGAATCTATGTTCAAAGCTATCTTTAAAATTGAAATACATGTTTCGAAATCTCCAAAAGAGAGAAATCCTTGTCCGATGACGGAAATAACTACAAACGGACTTTTTTCGAGGGAAAGTTCCTGCATTTGTCCATGTGCTTCGTTAAAAAAATCTGAAAAGTTATTAACTTTTATTTTAAAATTTAAAATTTAAAATTTGTATTCATCATTTCTTTAATTTAAAATTTGTATTTTGAGATATTTTTAAATCCATATTTTACCTGATATTTTGCTTTTTCTAGCACAAGATATCAAAGCAATGAGAAATCTCTCGTTTTCGGAACATAGTTGGAGAGCTTTGGAATAAGCCACGACGGCTTTTTCGAACTGCTTGGCTTCCTTGAGAGCTTCACCTTTGCGGAAGTAGGCCTGTTATTATTATTTCTTATTATCCAGGATTTTCACGAAAAAGATTACCTTCGGCCAGTCCGGGTTTAGCTGGATCGAGTGACAGGCTTCGTCTAAGGCCTCCTTCGCGAATCCCAATTTTAGATAAATAGCAGACCTATTGGCGTAGAGAACATTGTTGGCGGGGTCGACAAGAACGGCTTGTTCGTAAAAGTCCAAGGCCTTCTGGAGATCCCCTTCGGCGTAAGCAACAGAAGCTTTTTCGATCAAGTTCGCCAAAAGCTGGACTTCCGAAAGGATCTGTTGGGAACCGAGGGATCCGTTTTCCTCGTAATAGGGATTAGGAATAATAGCTTCATTACCACAATAATTTCTGTCTTTTTCTGTCGATAACATCTAGAAAATACGAAGTTAGAGTAACGGAATAATATTGTTTTAATTCACATAATCCGAATATATCATTTCACTATATACTCCAAATCCAGCTTTTTAAAATTCGCTTAATTCGAAAATAATCTTTTGGAACATATTCTCAATATTGTTTTTTTAAATTTTTTATTTTTAAAATAAAAATATACTCTTCCAAATGAATCCGAAAATAAATTTCTTAATCTATCTAACAAGGATGTGATTTTTTAGATCTTTTAATGAAAGTATACTTTTCGAAATTAATCCGAAAATAATTTCTTTAAGTTCACCTAATAAGAGTACAAGATTCTAAAATTACCCTGTTCGAAAATAATTTTCCTAAGTTACTGAAGAAAATGATTGCCTTAAAGTCATCCAACACGAATATATTCTCGTAAATTTATCCAATCAAAGTAATTTTTTAAAATTTATCTAGTAAGAATACGATTTTTCGAAATTATTCGACTCGAAAATAATTTTTCCAAATCTAGCGAACGAGAATATGATTTTTTAAAATCGTCTAATAAGAATATGATTACTCCAAATTTATCTAGTGTTTGAACGTTGAAACAGTTTTCGGAGAAATGCAGGAAGCGGTTATTCCGTCTTCTACTAACCGCTTGTGTCCGATCGACCTTGAAGGGACTCGTTATTTTAGCCCATTTCGTTCCATCTCCGTTCTTGACCGTTTTCCAAAGAAAATCATGAATCAATTTCTGGATACAATTTTAAAAGTTATAACTTAAGGATTGCAAGTTTTTTCTTTCAGAAATAAAAATAAAAAAACCCAAATTTTAAAATTGAACATTTGCAGTCTTTCATTTGAATAGATTTGATTGAGGGAAATGAAGCTATATATTTGTCAATTGGGATCTTTTAAATTGAAATTTTTCTCGTTTTCCAATTGGGATTTTTTCGTTCTTGAGACTTAAGAAAGATGGGAGTCGGCTAAATGAAATAAGTCCGGCTTGCGGAAATCCCGCCTACAAGCTGACTGGGCTCTTTCTAACTGCCCGAATGTGCGAAAAACATTGAAAAATCCTGACTTACCTGGGGTTCATTAAGAGAGTTAATCTGATGTCATTTTTTAATAAAGAGATGTGAAACATTTTCCTATTATTTAATCAAAGGTATTTTTACAATTTTTAATTTTGATGTTATTTTTCAATTCTTTATGTTTCTTCCAATTTCCCATATCGATTTACATGTCAACTATAAGTGTACTAAATTGGTTTTCAGAAGACTTATGTTCGTCAAGAGTCAGTTCTCAAATTTTATTTTTTTCTAAATTAAATTGTGTCAAAAATGGGTTGCGGACAGTCCACAACAAAGAGCGAGCGGGCCGTGATCCAGCCTTCCGTCGACGTCAGTAAGTTAGCCAGTCCTCTGGAATCTGAAAATTTCAACAAGTTCGAACGTCTCGAACCCGCTTTGCCCGCTGTTTTCCGTCGAAATGAGTCCTCGTCCTCGTCCTCTGTTAAGAATAACCATCTCACCACTAATTGTCCTAGTGTCAAAACTTCCCCGATATCTACCCCGAGGTGTGAAAACAACCCTAAAGATGTGAATTCCGAAGTTCATCGACAGAAACAGCAGCATTCCAGAAGGCATCCTGGAGTCCGGACGATCCTCGAGAGTGACGTCAACAGATCCTCTTCGCACAGCGCTCCCGTGGGGTCTCCGAGGGTCAACAAGGTGCTCCCTATCAACGTCAACCAGGAGTCCCCCAAGAGACCCAAGAGTCCCCAACTAAGTGAGTTCCTGTCCAGAAAAACTCGAAGAAACCTTTCTCGTGACTTTTTAAAATTTTTCCAAAGCTTTTATAACAACTGTTGTTTTCTGTTTTTTCCCATCAATCTTCCCTACGGATTTGAAGGCATTTTTTTAGCAATTAAAGCAGCTATTTTAATTCAAAAATGGTATCGAAGATGTTTGGCCAGATTGGAGGCCAGAAGAAGAGCAACTTGGACGATCTTCACGGCCCTAGAATATGCCGGAGAACAAGATCAATTAAAAGTGAGGATTTCTTTTTTCGAACATGATTAATTTTCTGAGCAGCTTTACAACTTCTTCAGCGACGTCATCACCGTCATGGCCAGTCAAGATCCAGGAAACAGAACAAGCGGTATTTTGGGACCAAGAATTTCCAACGGTCAGATTTCTTAATTAAAATTTTTCTCTGGAATTCAAAATTCTGTTTTCAAAACTTCCTTTGAAAACTGATTTTATGTGGGCAATTATTTTTCAAATTAACATTTTATTTTAGAGATTACTTTTTAAGTAAAAATTTTGATTAAAAATTTCGTTCCCCAGATATTGAAATCCTACCTTTAAAAAGGTATTTTTCATATACCAAATTTTATTTTAAGATAACTTTCTATGAAGACTTTATTTATATTCTTTAATCAAAATTTGATTCATAGATAATGCTTTCTCTTCAAATAAAAGATCTATTTAAAAAGATTGTTTTTCTAGAAACGAAAACAATATAATCCTTTATTTTTAGCCCTAGCCGAATACTCCTTATCTCCGTCAGGTAATAATTTAATCCCAAAATAAAAAATAGAAAAAATAAAATTGATCTTTGCAGATGACGCAGAAAAAGACCGTAAATTATGGGAAGCAACAAATCCGGATTTGTTCAAAGTTGAAAAATCCTACAAGGGTCCCTTCATCAGTCTGCCCTTGAAGAAAATGCACGTCGAATCCATGATCGACCACTTCAAGTCAAATAAAGTGGGTATCAATACAATTTTTAATCGTTTTTGTATATGATAATCTTCACATTCTTGATTACGCAGAAATTACGAAAGCTGTGTCGTGAAAAATTAACGTCACGCGAATCTAAAAATGGCACATAGATTATTTAGGAATTTATTACGAAATACTCTAGTAAAAAACTTCTTCTTTTATAATATAGTGTTAGTAACTTCAAAACTATCGATTCGACTCAAATTACGAGTTTCGAAATATTTGTGCAAAAGGTTTTTCCTTTTTGAATAATGATAATGTAATATAAACCCAAACGGTTTTTCAGACATTGCATCCACATTTTTTGTTGATGATTTTACATGAAGCCAGAAGACTTCTGAAGAATTTTCCTACCATCGTCAACCTCTCTACGGCCCTCTCCAGACAAGTTACTATATGTGGAGACCTGCATGGGAAATTTGACGACTTATCTATTATTTTATACAAAGTAAGGAATTACTGATACACAAGTTAATACGTTAAAACTACTCCAATGCATTGGGTGAATTAGATACAATAATTGATACTTCATATTAATATATTAGATGCATCTAAAATAATATGACAATGTTTCATATTAACGTATTAGTATGCGAAAAAAATTCATCCTGATGCGTTGATGTATGATTTATGGTGTACTACAGATTAGATTATATGTAGTATCTGAATTAATTTTTCAGAACGGGTTTCCCTCTATCGACAATCCCTACGTCTTCAACGGGGACTTTGTGGATCGAGGGGGTCAGGGCATAGAGGTCCTGATTATCCTCCTCTCCCTTCAGATTCTGAATCCGACAGCGGTGACTTTGAACAGAGGCAACCACGAAGATCACATTATGAACCTCAGATATGGCTTCGTTAAAGAGCTGATGACGAAATATAAAGTTCGATTGTCATTAATGATTTATTATTTTTCGTGTTTTTAGGACTCGGCTTCACAAATTATTCGAATTTTAGAAGACATCTATTCTTGGCTGCCATTAGGGACCCTCATTGACAACGACATTTTCGTCACGCACGGTGGAATTTCAGATAAAACGGATCTCGAAATCCTCAGGAAAATTCCCAGAAATATGGTAAAGATCCACACGGAAGTGGGTGAATTTAAAATTAATTTTGACTTTTAGTATCTATCTGTTCTGCGACCTCCTATAGTAGAGTCCAAGGAAAACGGGAAGAAGTCGGTGAACGTAGAGGAATGGAGACAGATATTGGATGTCTTGTGGAGTGACCCCAAGCAGCAGAACGGGTGCTGGCCGAACGTCTTCCGTGGGGGTGGTTCCTACTTCGGGGCCGACGTCACGAAGAATTTCCTTCAGAGGTAAACTAGAATTAGCCTGTTCGAGTTCCAAAATTATGGTAATTACAGACATGGTCTTCGGCTACTTGTGAGGTCACATGAGTGTAAATACGAGGGATACGAGTATATGCATGAAAAAACCTGCTTAACTATTTTTTCTGCTTCGAATTACTATGAGACGGGGAGCAACAGGGGAGCTTACGTGAAGTTCCTGGGGCTCGAAAAACAGCCCCACTTCGTACAGTACATGGCCAGCAAAATCCACAAGAAAACTACCGTGAGAGAAAGGTAATTGATTCAATTTGATTAACCTAAATTAAATTAGAGTAAACAGAACTAAATTAGAATTCCCAAATAACTAAAATTCAAAACATCTGAGTAATTTTAAAAATTGAAAAAAATCAAAAACAAAGAATTTTAAAAATTTAGATAGAAACGAGTTTTTAGGAAATTTTTATTTTAAAAATAATTTTAGATTGAGTGTTGTTGAACAGTCTGCAATCAGAGATCTTCGAGAGAAACTGGTTTCCTTCAATCTTGAATTACAAACGGAATTCAATCTCCATGATCCAGGGAGCACAGGACTGATAGGGGTTCATAAATGGTGTCAAGTTGTCGAAAACACCACAGGGCTCAATATTCCTTGGAGAGGGTTGGCGAATCGTCTGGTGAAGATGACGGACGATGGAAAAGACGTGTTTTACAGACAGTTCCCCGCCATCATCCTGGGAAAAGATGAAGGCGTTCATAACCCACAGGTTTTTATTTTTGTATTTTACTATTCAATAGAGAAATTCAGGTCACGGAAAGCAACGGTGTGACGGAGACTCTCTACCGACACAAGAATGTCTTGGAAACACTGTTCAGGTTTATGGACAAAGACAATTCCGGCTTGGTATCGATGAAGGAGTTCCTGGAAGCATGTCAAGTGGGTCCTTTATCAAAAAGCAATTAAATTCCGTTTTTTGCAGGTCCTCGGTCAGTATACGAAGACGAATCTCTCTCCCGGCTACATCGAACAAATAGCGAAAAGCATCGACTTCAACAAAGACGGATTCATCGACCTCAATGAACTTTTAGAAGCATTCAGGCTTGTAGATAAAGTGCAATCATGAATAAAGTTCAAGATCTATGATCGCTCTTTGATGTATCATAATCCGCTAACTGCTTTGTTATCGAATGTTCCCTGATTTAAAACTTTCTCTTTGACAGAAAAAAGACTGAATGTCATTCTTCTCGCTTCCCAATCAATTGTGTCCAATTCACATGGATCCACGTGTTGCAGAAGGCCCCGTGGTTGATGGTTCTTTGGGCCAGTTCCTTATCGAAGGTGACGAAGGCGAAATTCTTCCTCTTGCATATTTGATGTGATTGAATAATGCAGAAACTTGACAATGATCGTGTATGAATTGCGTTTAAAAGTCAAAGTTCACGAATTATTTTTTTCTCCAATAATCCATTGGTCTTCAAATTTTTTTGTCATTGTTCCAGTAACGCGTGCCGGTCTCAACACGCATTCTTTGTCGCGGCGTTTTTCCTCGGCAACGCTCTCTATCCTGCTCTGCATTTATTCGATTTTGTTCGTTTTTTCCTTGCTTTCGGCCTTAACTTTGTTTTTCACGTCAGTCGTTGCCTCCTGTGCGTTTGTCCTGTTCGTTTTTTAGGCCGTAAGGTTCAGTCCTGAGCTTACCTTCGAGTCTCCTACGAGTGCGTCAAATTCATTATTTACCGTTTGGTTTTCGAGCCTTTCAGTTACGCGATCTCTTCCGTTACTCTTACATTCATGTTTAACTGAAATTCCGTTATTTTAGGTAACCTCTGAAACTGCAACATGAACTCTCTTGCTGCTGGACTCGCTCGTCGTTCCCTTCTTGCTTACAAGGTATGTAACCGGGGTTTTTCGACTCATTCGGTTTTCATATATTGATCTTCAGAATGTTGGTGTCTTGGGCGTCAACAACTATTCCACTGGTGATTATTCTACCAACCTGAAGGAAGTTCTTGCGAAGAAGATTCCTGCTCATAACAAGAAAGTTGTCGAGTTCCGCAAAGCTTATGGAGGCACTGTTGTTCAAGAAATCAGTGTTGACATGGTTCGTTAATACACAAACTGCAACGAATATGTCAAATTTTCAGATCTACGGAGGTATGCGCTCAATGAAGGGTATGGTAACAGAGACTTCTGTTCTGGACCCAGAGGAGGGAATTAGATTCCGTGGTTACTCTATCCCTGAGTGCCAACAGAAACTTCCTAGAGCTCCTGGAGGAGAAGAACCCCTTCCAGAAGGTATTTGGTGGCTCTTAACTACTGGTGATATTCCCGATGAGAAGCAAGTCTTGGCAATCAGCAGAGAATGGGCTTCCCGAGCTGACCTCCCTGATCACGTTGTTCAACTTCTGGACAACTTCCCTTCTAACCTCCATCCGATGTCTCAGTTCATTGCTGCTATTGCTGCTTTGCAGAGTGAATCCAAGTTTGCCCAGGCCTACGCTAACGGTGTTCACAAATCGACTTATTGGGAGTACACTTATGAAGATTCTATGAATCTGTTGGCTAAACTCCCAACCATTGCTGCTATGATTTACCGTAACATCTACCGCGACGGATCGTCTGTTGGTGTCATTGATGCAAACAAGGATTGGTCCGCCAACTTCTGTGCTATGCTCGGATATGACGATCCCCTCTTCATCGAATTGATGCGTCTCTACTTGGTTATCCACAGTGATCACGAAGGAGGAAACGTCTCTGCTCACACAAGTCACTTGGTTGGATCCGCTCTCTCCGATCCCTATCTTTCCTTCTCTGCCGCCATGGCAGGTCTTGCAGGTCCCCTCCACGGATTGGCCAACCAGGAAGTCCTCGTTTTCTTGACTAAGCTTGTTGGTGATCTCGGCCATGATTATACCGAGAAAACTCTTCGTGAGTGGGTGTGGAACCATTTGAAGAGCGGCCAGGTACGGGTGTGATGGGTTTCCCGATAATATCAAAGGGTTTCAGGTTGTTCCGGGATATGGTCATGCTGTCCTCCGTAAAACCGATCCTCGCTACACTTGCCAGCGTGAATTCGCTCTCAAACACCTCCCCAATGATCCTTTGTTCAAGCTCGTTTCTAACCTCTACAAGATCACTCCTGATGTCCTTCTCGAACAAGGAAAAGCCAAGAACCCATGGCCCAACGTCGATGCCCACTCCGGTGTTCTTCTTCAGCACTTCGGCATGACTGAAATGAGCTATTACACTGTTCTCTTCGGTGTCTCCCGTGCTCTTGGATGCTTGTCCCAACTCATCTGGGCTAGAGGTATGGGACTTCCTCTTGAACGCCCTAAGTCTCACAGCACTGAAGGTTTGATGAAGCTCGCTCAAGCCGCAGCCAAGAAATAGATAGCTTATTTAGTGGTTATTGATATGAGTTTATAAAGGAAATTCATTGAAATAGATTTTCCTCATAATGTCGGTCTGATATTTATTGAATGATTAGTAAACCTCAATCCTAGGAGTGAAATCCATTGACTCTGAGCGAATCAGAATTTCGATTAGGTGACCCCCTTCCAACAATGATTATGGTAACTAGTTTATGAGCAAACTAGCATTCCTAAGGTAACAACTATAATGGATAACAAAACAACGCTCGATTATTGAAACTTGCCAACAATATCCGCTTCACGGAAAATGTGGAATTCACGTTCATCAACGGTCACCTTGAATCCTCCGTATTCTGGGAGCAATACACGGTCTCCAGCCTTGAGCTCCGTGGGGATAGTGTCGCCCTTCTCGTTTCGAGCACCAGGTCCAACTGCAACAACGGTTCCTTCGAGGACTTTGCCTTGGGCTTTTTCGGGGATCATGATACCACCCTTGGTCTTGACTTCTGCTGCAACACGTTCAACGACGACTCGATCGAAGAGGGGGACGAAACCTTTCAGGGCTCCAGCAGCAGCCTAAAGTAGGGAAATTAGGGATTTCAATATATGGAAGTTTCCCTCACCTTTCTGACGGCACCAAAGAACATTGTGCAATGAGATCAAATGAAACGGGAAGTAACCTGAAATTGGGATAATTATCTTTGAAAATTAAAACGAAAAAATGAGATAAAATACGAGAAATACGCTAGAAAAACAGAACGAAGAGACGGGTTCGAGAAAATTCCGACAAGCACTCGGCCGTGATATTTGGACTGGTTCCAACACGACTATCGTACCTTTTCCTCTAGAAAATTCTTGCTGATTCTTTTCCACCCGTCTCGCTCTTTCTCAATAACAAGTTCATCTTTGCTCATCTTTCATCATCATTTCTTACTTTCCCTACTTTCCTATTCTTATCCTACAATTGTCTTTCGACAGTTATCATCAAATGAGACTTCCTCTAGAATATCCTTGCTGATTTTCTTCCATCTAATGTCTTCTCAATAACAAGTTAATCTTTAACTCATCCTCAACTACTATTTTCTTCCCATTTACCTTCTTATCCCTATCCTACAGTTATCTTTCGACGGTTATCGTCAAATAAGAATTCCTCCTTGTTTTTTGTTTAGTTTTCAATTCACTGAGGAGTTCGTGTTCAACTCCCTCTTTATCTTTGTTTTCGTTTAATTGATTTCCTAATTTGTATTCTATAGTTATCTTTCAGCACTTGTCACTAAATACAACCATGTTCCGTGTTGCCTCAAAATCTCGTCCAGCCTCGGCACTTCAATCTCGTCGTAACTATGCGAAAGATCTGAAGTTCGGTCCAGAAGGCCGTAAAGCGATGCTTGTGGGTATTGACTTACTGGCTGATGCTGTTGCAGTAACAATGGGACCGAAGGTATGTAAACTTTAATTGTTTTTGAAGACTGGTTCATGACGAAGTGTCTCTTCAGGGTCGTAACGTCATCATTGAACAATCCTGGGGAAGCCCGAAGATTACAAAAGATGGTGTTACTGTAGCGAAAGCTATCGATCTCAAGGATAAATATCATAATATGGGTGCTAGACTTGTTCAAGTGAGTTTTGACATGGACTCGGGTTGTTTATATGGATGATGCAATTTCAGGACGTCGCGAATAAAGCCAATGAAGAAGCCGGAGATGGAACAACTTGTGCAACAGTGTTAGCTCGGGCCATCGCTAAGGAAGGATTTGACAACATCAGCAAGGGAGCCAACCCTGTTGAGGTCCGTAAAGGTGTGATGAAGGCTGTTGAAACCATTGTCGATGAACTCAAGGCGATGAGTAAGCCAGTGACTACACCCGAAGAAATTGCTCAAGTTGCCACCATTTCCGCCAATGGAGACAAGAACATTGGTGGGTTGATTAGTGAGGCCATGAAGAAGGTCGGTAACAAGGGAGTGATCACGGTCAAGGACGGAAAAACCCTCCACGACGAGTTGGAGACTATTGAGGGAATGAAGTTCGACCGTGGATATATCTCCCCTTACTTCATCAACAGCAGCAAGGGAGCTAAAGTCGAGTTCGAGAAGTGTTTGATTCTGTTGTGTGAAAAGAAAATCAGCCAAGTTCAAGATATCGTCCCTGCTCTCGAACTCGCCAACAAATTCCGTAAACCACTTTTGATCGTTGCTGAAGATGTCGATGGGGAAGCTCTTACTACATTAGTTTTGAACCGTTTGAAGGTCGGACTCCAAGTTTGTGCCGTCAAGGCCCCTGGATTCGGCGACAACCGTAAGAACACATTGAAGGACATGGCCGTCGCTACAGGTGGCACTGTCTTCGGCGAGGAAGGTCACTTAGTGAAACTCGAAGAGATCCAGCCCCATGACTTTGGAGAGGCTGATGAAGTGACAGTTACCAAAGACGACACCCTTGTTCTTCGCGGCAAAGGAGCTCAAACTGATCTTGAGAAGAGAATTGCCCAAATTCAAGAGGAATTGGAATCATCAACCTCCGAATACGAGAAGGAAAAGTTGAACGAACGCCTCGCCAAGCTCTCTAGAGGTGTTGCTGTTCTGAAGGTTGGAGGAGCTAGTGAGGTCGAGGTGAATGAGAAGAAAGACCGTGTTACCGATGCTCTTTGTGCTACTCGTGCTGCTGTTGAGGAAGGAATCGTTCCTGGTGGTGGAGTTGCTCTCCTCCGTGCTCTTAAGAAGTTGGACACTCTCAAGGCTGATAACGAGGACCAGCAACGCGGTGTCAAGATTATCCAGAAGGCTGTCCGTCAACCGATCACTACTATCGTCGCTAACGCCGGAATCGAGCCAGCTGGCGTTGTTGAGAAGGTTATTTCCAACACTGAAATCAACTTTGGATACGATGCTCTCAACGACAAGTTTGTAAACATGATTGATGCTGGTATCATCGACCCTACCAAGGTTATCCGTACTGCTCTTCAAGATGCTGCTGGTGTCGCCTCACTCCTTGCAACCACTGAATGCGTCGTTACGGAATTGCCCAAGGAAGATCCTCCAGCTGCTGGTGGAATGGGTGGCATGGGAGGAATGGGAGGCATGGGAGGAATGGGCGGCGGAATGTTCTAAACCTTTAATTGTTTTGTTGAGACTAGGATTTCCTCATAGGCTAGTTTTTGCTAGTGAGATCATATGATCTGACGTTCCAATGCATCTCTCTTTTTGATGTTAAGTTTGTTATAGAAATAATATTTGTTCGTCAACTTTGTTTGAACTATTAGGAAACTAAATATCAGATAGAAAGACGGTGTAGTCGAGTTTAACCTTTATAGTTTAGAACTTGGGGAGTCATTTCATCATACCCGACGACAGGAGGGCCGTAGAGGTTTTCTGCTCTTCTAAGGAAAGCATAAACCATGGTATTCACTACTTGATCGAAAAATATATGGGCAAGTTTCGCGTACAAAGCGGATCGAAACTCGAAGTCGATGGAGTAGTATAAAGTACAGCGGTTCGGATGGTCTTTTGCCGGATGGAATCTCCAGGTGGTATCTAGACTATTGAATATTCTTCCATCAGTACAGACTGACTGAAAAATTAGATATTTAAGACGTGAAAGGAAGTGGAATTTTACTCTGACGACGAGTGGCCGCAAAGAAGTAACCTTTGATTTGTATTCTTCGTGTACAGGTGGAAATCCGATTTTAAGTTCGGCAATAGTGACGTTATCATTGTATTTTCGAACTTCTGCTTTCTTGCACCAAGGAACGAAATTGGGATAATCTTCGACGGTGTTTACAACATCGAACATTTGTTCTGCTGAGAATCTGGAGAGAGTTCATATATGAAATTCGTTGAATGCAGTCTGAACTTACCCGATCACTCTTTTTTCAGCATAACTCATGGTTCTGCCCGTCGAGGTAGAGTTGAAGATGTGTCTGTGGCCATGACGGATCTGGGATTCGAGAGAACGAAGGATTACCGGCTTGACATAAAACCCTGAAATACTGTAATGAAACTGGAAAGTAAATAAACAACATTACCATTACGTAAAGGCAACATGATGGAAAAACATCAATTTCTGGAAAAAACATTGTCGAAAAAATAACAGAAAGAGGATTGGCGAAGAAGAAGAAAACGCCAAATTTCGGAAAAGAATTGTTTTGAAATAAGAGATTGTGGATTTTGACATATTTTACTTCATATCTCTTCGGGGTCCACACTTTTTGTCTCAAAATTTCCCACTATCCGATGTAAAAATTGATGAGGATTCAGAATCCGGTGTTTATTTTTTACCAATCAATGGGGTGAAAGGAAGAAAGTTCAGAAAAATG